>JBAMIB010063035.1:0-15180 GCA_037177415.1 Kaempferia rotunda
TTTTATTATTAGATGGAGGGGAGAGAAATGTTTTTATTAGTAGAGAGAGGAGAGAGAAATATTAGTTTAATGTTTAGAGAATAGATTTCATTCCTTAAATTTAGAGAATTATTTGCATGCAATGTATTTTTAGGGAATGAATGAGTAGGATAGCTGATGTAGAAGTTTTTTTATATAAAATGTAAATTTTAGGGTAAAAGTTAAATTTAAGGTAATTGTTGTGGATGCTCTTAAACTATAAACCTCAAACCTCACTTATACAATGATTAAAGGTTTTTTAGTGAGATTTTTTTTTATAAACCTCAGTAGATTTTTTTTACTTTTAATGTGATATTGACGTAGCATATTGAGAATTATAAAAAAACCTTATTGAAAGATGAGATGCCCTTAATCAGGTTGTCAAGGTCATCCGAAATCGGGATCGGTGCAAGTAATTAGACTCGTGCCTGGAGTCGAGATGACTTGTTGACTTTGACCATTATCTCCTCATTTTCTAATCACGTGGCATCTCTGATTACTGTATGTATCAAATGAGAATAGTATTAAATAGTATGGGTGGGCAGTTAAATAGTTATACATTATTGAATAATGGAGTGTTTTTTGTTTTGTTTTTAATAAAAAAATGGACAAAAAAATGGACGTCCTGGAAAAAGAAGTGTTTTTTTCTTTTTCTAAAAAAAAAATATTGATTATTTTTTTTTCACCCTACACAAATAGTTAGGTTGGAAATAATAGCATTCAAGATTTGGCCTTACTACCTACTCAACCTTGTACCTATTAGTTGGCTTCCAAAATATCACTCTGTCACCCTTCTGCAGCACAAAGAAGGGATAATATAAAATAAAGATTTATATCAGTTAAAGAAAATAAAACCAAAAATACATTATTATTTTTCCTTTTTAATTATTAAAATTTATTTCTCTTAGAAAATAAAAATAAAATTCTATTATTTTCTCTTCGGATTCATAACCCTAAAAAATAAAAATAAAAATAAAAATAAAAAAAACGCGTTTTTTGATTCTCTTTTCGTTTTGTTTTATAGGAGGAGAGTAAAAGGGGGAAGCTTTTTGACTCCGGGGGTTTCTTTTTCTCTTCAATCTTCCGCTTGCTGCGCCGCTGCGGCTCTGCTGGTTTGCGTAGCGGAGGCGGAGAGGTTTCCGTTTTCCTTCGCTTCGCCGGAAACCGATCCCTTCAAGAACCTCGAATCGCATCCCCCAAAGCCACCGTACCGCCTTTGACTCGCTCCTTTCCCAGAAAAAAAAAAAAATCTTTCCTTTTATCCGTTTTCCTTTCTCGCCCTTTTGCCTTCCCGATCCGTGCTCGCAATCTGATTCCACGAGTTCTCTTTGTGGTTCCCAGCGATTTTCCGGCTGCTTCCTTGGCTTTGGAGTCTCGGTTTTGTTAAAAGTAAAATAAAAATCGGAGCTTGGGCTGTCGAGGTGCGATTTCTGGCATGGGCGACCTGCAGGCCTGGCCGCCACTCGCCAACGTAGGTTCTTTGGAAGAGGTTTGCCACCCGCTGCAGCCGCATCAGCTTCCGGTTAACCCTGACCCGTCGGCGATCAGCGCGGTAAACTGGCAGGTTGCCGAGAAGGCGACCCAAGATGTTCTCCGGTGCATTCAACCGACCATGGTGTCCGAGCATAGGCGGAAAAGCGTTGTCGAGTATGTGCAGAAGCTTTTGAAGAGATGTATTGGAACTGAGGCGAGATTTCTAATCTCCTCCTTGCTTATCTCAAGACTATCTATTTAATTTGTTTTGCAGATTTGATTGCATTACAATTTTTTATTAAAGAAGTGGATGGATATTGTTCTTGCTTGTGATTATCTTATTTTCTTTATTTTTCTTGTACATCAGTTATTCCTACCTTTAGAATAACTGACTACACTCGTATTCATCGTTCAGCTGTGTTTGTCTCGACTACTTGTCTTATCTTATCCCTCCATTGAGCGTTATGCAAACCTATATTGCTAGCAAATATTCAGATCAACTAAATCAATTCAAAATTTTCAATGCTGAAATGAAGAGGAAAACAATCAAAGAAAATAGTTGTAGAAGTTTTGCTTGAAAATGCATCAATTTTAAAGTAAAATTCATGCACGTGAAGTTTCAGGCGTCCCTGCAATGCCTTTATGGAATAATGAGTTTGGCAGTTGTTTTAGTAATTCTGCATAATTATTTTGTCAGGTTCAGTGAACCATCTCAAGGTACAGTGCACTTGATATTTGGATAAACTTGGACATCTTTTTTGGTTGTCTGATTTGTTTCTTATGTGTTTGCCCAATGATTTTCAGATAATGCATGAAATAAAATACGTGAAGGAATTAATTTTATCTAAAGTGTTCTTTATAATAACATCTGATGAACTATCTACTACGAAGCTAGGAAGCAATAAAGTGCAGTAGAAAAACTCAAATATAGGGCTAAACAGTTGTTTATCTCTAGGGAAAGCCTTTTGTTGATCTAGTAGGATATCATTGAGTCTCCACTACAAAGTTTAGGTACATATTTGACATATGATAATTGCAAATGAATATAATTATCCAAATTCACCATGCGTTGTTGGTCCTTTTGGGAATTGAATTGATCAATAGGATATTGTTGAATCAAGACCAATTGGTTAAATATCCAAATTCCCTCTTTTATGCTGAAATGTTTGTATATAAATATATAATATACTCTAACCAACACCTTATTATTTATTTTTTTCATTTATTATATAATCATCTTAGAATGCCTATTGGTTAAATATTATCTTATGGTCCACTATTTGGTATATTTTTCTCTTGAGTTTGGAATGCAAACATTCTGCAGGTGTTTCCATTTGGATCAGTTCCATTGAAGACTTATCTTCCTGATGGAGATATTGATCTTACTGCAATAGGCTATCCAAATTCTGAAGACGCTCTGGCAAATGATGTCTGGTCTGTTCTTGATGGAGAAGAACGGTTCAAGGATGCTGAATTTGCAGTAAAGGATGTACAGTGTATTAATGCAGAGGTTCTTCATTCTTTTCAAATTTGGTTATTTGATTTTTGTCATTGAAATAATCATTGTACATTTTATACAAGCTTTTGATGACGAGATACTTAATTCACCTTACTCTTTAACTTCTTTTGTCAAGCAACCTCTTTTCAATCATCTACTAAAAAATTGAAGTGAACAAACTCTTGTGAGTGCTAGTGAAGAACAATTTGAATGATTGTTTTATATGACCTAAGGCATCTGTGGTTAGGGGTGGATTTAGGAATTAGAGTTGGGAGGGCTTGAACTGAATGAGGTGGCTGGGCTTTGGGTGTGGACTGTGGAAGGAGTGGGCTTTAGTAAGTCTTATCCCACTAGGAGGCTAAGTAAAAAAAAAAATACATAAGTAATTTACTTATATATATATATATATTTGGTCTGGGCTAGATCCCAGGACATCCCTAAGCAAGATCCGTCTTTGTCTGTGGTTTATGTTTGGTTCTGTCATTTTGTAATAACTTGCTAATAATGCTTATTCTAATTATTTGTCATGATTTTGAAGAATGTGGCTGACCACTTGTACTTGTATCTCAACCTCATTACTCTGTCATGTATATGGTAATTCGATAGGAATTGGTTATATATTTTGATGTAGGTATATAATTGTAGTTGAGATAAATAATCTATTATAATATTAATTAAAATAGAACAATCTCACTCCAATATATAGTATATAGGGCTCTTACGTAATATCTAATGATGAAATATCTAATCTTACTGAACATCAACACCCACATATTATTATTAACTCATGACACTCTGCAAATTGGATTGGGTCTATTCTTAGGTTGTTGGTTGTTGACAATTGAAATATCCACACACAGAAAAATCAAATTGATAACAATACACTTGGATGAAAATAACAGGGATGCAAGAATGAGGCGTTAGCTAAGAAACTTTGATAATGCATCTGACTCTACTGAAATGTTGTCAATTACCAGATGCGAATTTAACTATGTTGATCTAGTTTTTCAGAAGAATTCATTTGCTTTTCTTTGTTAACAACCTCTTTAAATGAAGCTACCATAGAAATCTGAAATTTGTGAAGATGAAGTTACAGTGAAGCGTGATAAGGAATCAAATTGCAGATCAAAGAAGCATGTCTGCCTGTCTCTGGCTCTCTCTCACACACATACACACCCACATCCATAAAAGAAGCTCTATGGTCCCCATGGGCTGGCACAGTTGGTTCATGCAAGGGTATTGCTGCCAATAGGCTTGGGTCGATTCTTAACATGTGCGGATTGTTCCGTTGGTTGCCTTAACCCCTTGTTGCATGCGCTACTATTGTTGAGCGAAGCCCCTAGTGATTTACCTCCCTTCAGTGAGGAGTCATCCTGGAGGGGCTTCCGAGGTTACGGTTTCAAATTTTACTCCCAATAAAAGAAGCTCTAAGTATCCATTCTCCGGTGGATCCATCTATTCACATGTTCATAACATACTGTGTTAAAGCTATATCGTAGCTTAGGACCTATTATGTGTAGTCTGTACTGACTGATCATGCTCTCTAATAATACTATATTTCACTTAAATGGTTAGATTTTGATTAAATTGCTGCAATATATTGTTGTGGGTATCTGCAACTGAGAAGGATTACATGAAATATCACAATGGAACCTTCACTTGTAAAATTAAGCATTAGGATTAGTTATTTGCAGTTTCCTCCTTTTTTGATTAGGTCCATATCATTTTGTTCTCTGTTATTTTATTCAATTTACCCATTTGTGGTTATAAATTTAATGATTCTTCATTACCTACTTTTTATTACCCAATCTGTAAGGTTGTTTAGGCCTGATTTTTTTGTTTTGGTCTGATTTTCGTCTTCTTTTATGTCAAAGAGTGAATAATATATGTCTCCTTGACCATAATAACTGGTCACTGACGCAAACATATTTTCATGGATATATTGATGCATTCTTTGGCTAGATGATTATCAAATGTCACCTGCCCAAACTTTCAGTGACAAATACTATCATAGCTTGTGTGCACTAAACTGCAATTCTTTTGCAACTACCAAAATGAGATTAGAGGCATAACTAAAATTACTTGTGGTGCTTTATTTGCTGGGTAAAGTGACACAATATTATCCACGGAAACTTTCTTGAAGAAATATTGTAAACATACTATATACCACATATTCCAGTGCAACAATTCTATTGCACTAGTGAACTGTACTTTTCCTTCTATCTTTCTGTTAAATGATAATGAAATGTGAAACTGAGATGCTTACTTTCTACTTCTAACATCTCTTTTTTCTGTGCTGTATGTGTTTCTTTGATTTAAATATTTTCCAGGTGGAAAATGATGTGAAAGCATAATTACGCATTATTCCTAAACTTTTGTTTAGTTTATATACCAACATAGACATATACACAGTTTTACAAATGATACTTCTTTGTGCAAAGTGTTGTTGTCACCTTAAGCCTTCTTGTTTTATCTGAATCTGAATTTGTGTTTAAGTAATTTGATCTGGGGTACCATTGCTACCAAGAATTTTTTTCTCATTGACTATAAGTTTATCATGATTTGGTAATTGATGGTTGGTTTTCCCATGACAGGTTAAACTTGTTAAATGCGTTGTTGATAACATTGTTGTGGATATATCCTTCAATCAGATTGGCGGGCTTTGTACTCTTTGCTTTTTAGAGAAGGTGCACATTAAAAGGCTAAAAGCCTTGACAGTGTAACATTAAAGTCAAAATTTAATTATTTCAAAGAAAGTTGATTTATACGCTTAGTGTATATCATTCTATATGGTTTATTATTGTTCTCTTCGAAATTCAGATTTGTTGTTTGTTATAGGTTGATCGTAAAATTGGCAAGGACCATCTCTTCAAACGCAGTATAATATTGATAAAAGCTTGGTGCTACTATGAGAGTCGTGTTCTTGGTGCTCATCATGGTTTGATTTCTACATATGCACTGGAGACACTCGTGTTGTATGTTTTCCATCTCTTCCATAAATCTTTGGATGGTCCTTTAGCGGTGAGTGTTCCACGAATACTTAAGCATGTTTTAAGGATCTGTTCTATTTTGCTAATTTTTTGCAGTTAGGTTTCAAGTAAATGGCTGTATTTAGGTTCTGTATAGGTTTCTGGACCTCTACAGCAAGTTTGAATGGGATAAGCACTGTGTCAGTTTACAAGGCCTGGTTTCTGTTTCATCATTGCCAGAATTAGTAGTAGGTAAGCAGATATATTGATATTTGATAATAGAGGTATATGGTTCTTGATCATCAGTTATTTTTTCACAGTTGATATGGCAGACTCGAATGGGAATGATTTACTGTTTAGCAATGCATTTATTAAGGAGTGCGTGGACATGTTTTCAGCTCCTTCAAGATTTTCAGAAACATCGTTCAAGGTGTTCTCAAAAAAGCACCTGAATATTGTGGATCCCCTAAAACAGAATAATAATCTTGGACGCAGTGTTAGCAAAGGTTAACATTATAGTTTCTCAATTTCCTGGGATTTAGTTTACTTCTTTGACCTGCTAATATGCTATTCTCTTCCAAATCTCAGGTAACTTCTATCGTATACGAAGTGCATTTACATATGGTGCTCGAAAACTTGGTCGGATACTTCAATTGCCCATGGAAAATATTGCTTCTGAAATTGGCACATTTTTTACAAGCACTCTGGAGAGGCATGGAACTGGAGAAAGACCAGATGTTCTATCTGCATCTACTAACTCATCAGATGAATTGGAGAGGCATGGAACTGGAGAAATACCAGATGTTCTATCTGCATCTCCTAATTCATTAGATGAATTGCACACGAGCACTAAAAGGAAAAGTGGTCTCAATGGAGATGTTCCAGTTAAGGATTTGGATTCAGATTGCAGGGTGCCTGCTAGTTTACAAGCTTTGGATTTGACTATTGTTGATAATTGTTCTGCTTCTTCATCTCATGATCAGATTGGTGACTCACCATCAGAAGATGCTTCTCGTGCACAGCACTTGTTCTGCCACACAGAAAATGGTTCTAAGGATACGATACTTCATACTTTGAATTCGAGAGACGCCACAAATAAAGATACATCTTTGAGCAAGTCTAAAGTCCCGAGGGAAGAAATCTACTATGAAACTGAGTTACTTGGTTCTAATAAATTGTGGTTTAGAACCAACTCAATGCCTGGATCCACTGGAAGCATTCATCGGTCTTCAAGGATAAGTTGGAATTCCAAACTATCAGAACATTCAGTTAATGCAGATTTCTCAAGTGAGGACAATGGAAATACTAGAAATCCCAAGTGCGGCAAATTATCAGATCTCATTGGTGAATTTGATTTACATTATAGGAATCTCCGATATGCTTTGGAGTCACAGGGGCAAGACTACTTCATGAATCAATACATTGTCCATGTTCGTGGGTTATCTCCTTCTCAATATCAAAAGCAGCACTCATGGAATGGCATTCATCATAGGAGTATTTACCCTCATATGGCACCAAATCATCTGATTCCTGCACCATTTTCTCCAACTGCCTACCCGATGAATCAATCAATGATAACTGGTGTTTATTGTGCTAAAGATGTCCAGAAAAGGGGAACTGGAACATACTTTCCTGATCCGGTATGTACAACATATTATTTATAGGACTCATTATAAAATCCTAGTATAGTGAGACTAAAATACCTAATTGCTTCTTGATACTCCTAACACTCCCCACAAGTTGGAGCATCAATATTATCTATATCCAGTTTGTTACACTAACTACCAGAGCTCTCATAAGTAACACAGGCTAGACAACATAGACTAAAATATGGCTAAAATGAAAATACAATTTAGCAAAGCTTTGGAAGTGGTGTATATAGCATTGCATAAGAAAACTAAAGAAATGGAAAAAGAAAGTACTCGAGGGTTATAGATGAAAGTTTGATAACATAGCTCGTACATCTACAGGATATTGGAAACTGAGACCAAGATGTTTCTTCGAAAGAGAATGCAATAAAATATTTTGAAAATTTTGAATCGACTTGATACCTAATATCTAATAACTCTACTCTTAGCATTATGAATTCTTTTGAAGTCCTTTTGAATGTCTTCACTAGAATGTATTGAATAATGATCTCTGTTCAGGTTTTGCATGATCCTGGTGTGGTTTCAGAGTCGAAGTTTAACTAAAAAAACAAAGATTTTCCCCCCTGCATTCCCTTTTTTGTAGGTATTATTACTGCCTATGATATTCTTCATTTGTTAAATTTTGTAGAACTCTCGCTCATACAAAGAAAGACAATCACCTGGGAGAAGAAAGAATCCAGTATCTCCAAATCATTTGTCAAGATCCCGCAATAATGGCCGTTTGGATGGGCAACAAGATAAGAACTTGCTAGAAGAAGGAAATGATGAACCATTGTCACAACCCCATTCACCTGTTCACTGTGTAAATGATCATGGAAAACCAGCTTCATTGGATGCCCCTCAATCTCAATATTCACGCCCTGGCTTCAGGGGCATTTTAAATGCCAATGACTCTGTACATCAGCTAAATGGAAAACTTGAATTTGGGTCCCTTGGTCCTGTTCCATTAAGAGTCTCCTCAGAGCAAAGCAGCAGGCATGAATCAACTAGTCCTAGTCAGCACAATGCTCCAACAATCACTGTGAATCAGCGACCTTCACTGAGCATAAAATGTGAAAGGTACAAAAACCTTTCCCAAATGTTGTGGTTCTTTCTGTGGAAGATAACTTAATACATATCTTCATTCATTGCATACGTCAAAACTATGCATAAATAACACAAGTGAAGCATAGCATGGAGTGGAGATTTTTTAAGGAATCCTTTTTTTTTTTGTGTGCATATTCCATTGACTTAAGTATCAATCATCAAAAAAAAAAAAAAAAACATGACAAGCATTTGTTGGAGAGACTAAAGATAGCCATTAACAGAGTGTAACTGTAGGATTTCTGCCAGATATCTATGAAATAATTGGGTGATTAACGAGTGATTCCCTGTAGCTTTGATTTGTGTTTTGAGGGCATGATCAATATGCTTGGCATGGATTAAAGGCTCAATTTAGTCCAAGATTTAATAAGTACCGAGCATTGGTCCAGCCAACAAGATGGAAAGGGTAGAAAGAATCCAGGTTTATGCTAATCCATAAGCTATTCCTGGTTTGTTATATGTGATTCCATCCAGACTTATTATACACAGTCTTCCTTCATTCTCATGGGCCTTTCTTTCCTGTTTATGCTACATTATACAAGTTGTTCAAAATGACTGAAACATGAATTGTTGGTTCAAGAAAGAAGTGGATTCAAACTGGTTGACGAACTTAGTCTAGTGAGCTAACAAATGGATGCTCATGTAGATTTGTTACAAATAGAATATGATAATCTCTTAAATCTAGCCTAGTGAAGTAGTGACAAATTTTATTTTTTTTGACCTCTTTATTTCTCCCTTGGTTTTGATTCTGTTTGTTTTATATCATCATTTAACTAATGGATGCACATGTCGTAGGATACTATAGATACGTTACATCCCCATAGAATATGATAGATTTGTTAAATCTCATAGTAGAAGGCACTTTTAGCATCAATCCTATATGGAAAGACCAGGCTGGAAAGCCATGATATATTTTAGCCGCTGCACATCTTACAGGACATATAGAAACATTCAAACAACATTTTGCTCATATCTCATTTTTCATTTCAATTGGTAGTGCTGCATCCCTCGTCCATGATGAAATTCTATATCTGAAACACGCAGGACTATTCAACCCTATCAGCTAAAAGACGAAGATGACTTCCCCCCGCTAAGTGGCTAACACCCGAGGCGATTAGAATGCAGAAAAGAGAGTTACTTGTAATAACTTGCTGGGGAGTTTCAAAAGAGTTGTTATCTGATTGTTGTTGTCTGGGAGTTTTCTTGTACATTCTACAATAGAGGGTGTAAACAAAGTTGCCCGACCAGTTTTCAGATGCCGGTGCTGTAATAGATCGATTTGGTTTGGTTTGGTTTGGTTTTGTTTTAAGCAGAAGAGAATGATGTAAGTAGGAGAATGGAGTCGCTAATGGATTTGGTACTTACAAGGGAGTTCTTATACATTGCATACTAAGCTCTTAGATTCTAGCTTTTCATTGTCCTATCAATTGCTGCTTATTACTCCTTAAAATGAACCCTGTAATTAACTTCTATTGACATTTCAATTTCCACAACATACTCTTCAAATTATCTATATAAAAAAGTATATTATACTTTTGTAAATTAACAAGTTCGATATTTTTTTATACAAATCAAAGTAAATCCTCTTTATTTCTCAGCACGCTATTCTCCAAATGACATTTTCCAGGGTTAACTGGTATCATTTTTAAATTATGAGCGATACTGACAAAAATTATATATGTGATTTTCTAAAAATATATAAATAAAAATAAGATACCGCCTGAGATGTAGTTCGGATGATTTCACGGTGGAGAGATAAAGGAGAGAGGAGCAAATCATCCTATCCGTTGAATTTCGATCGGACGGTCGGGATCCTCTGGACCAGGGATGGACCAGGTAGTTTGGGACCAGCTGATCCGAACTGCCTGAGATGTACCGGTGAGGACGGCACATACCCACCCAGCCTCGGACGTTGGACGTTGACTTAATATTTTATATGACACAAGTTGATACGCATAAATACATAATATCCGTTTTTAATGCAATTATTGAGGTGAAGTTATGTCATTGCAAATATTATACCACCAATAATTACATATTAATTAATCCAAATCACGGTACAGATCTTGTAATTTTTTTTAATAACAAATAAAATTTATATTTATCTTCTTTTTTTTTAACGCAACTATACGAGAGAGACAACTGTAAGATTGGCTAAGTTAAAGTTGAAAAAATTGGTCTACGTAAGTGCTCACAAGGAAAAAAAAAATCAATTAACATAAATCTTGATCGCATTAAGTCTAATTCGAAAATATATTTGATGATGATATTAACGATTTCATCTATTAACTTCTAAAAGTATAATTGTTTGAATTGAACTGACAGAGAATTATAATTGATGATATATAGTTGTTTCAGGTGCCATTTGATTATGAAACAGAGCGTATCCCCTACTAAGGAATGCGGGGTCAGATGGTCTGTGAGAGGTTTGATTGGTTAGAGAGTGATAATTTTATTTTAATAGAATAAAAGGTCAACTCCTACTTGACACGTATCCATTGAAAAAGTAAAGCTATAAATTAATCTTATAGTTTATGTATTTATTTATGTTCCGGAGGATAATGTTAGGTAAAGGCCGGCCAGCAGTAGTGCCAGGTTAGAACGCAGGGTTAAAGACTGGTTAACAAAATTGCAGGACAGCTAAAGGGTAGGGTCAGCCTGTCAGCCAAGACTACTCCCTGGACTGTTCCAAATTCAACTGTTTGAACAAACGAACAACGCTAAGAACAGGACAACTGACTGGACAATTAGCTGACCGGGAATAATCAGCCGACCGGGACAATCAGCCGATCGAACATACGGTCGATCAGACAAGTGAATTAGAGCAACTCACCAGCGATGGAATTGTCTCCTTGCCATAGGCAGTCGGCCGGTCGACGAGTTCCCTCGCCAAGGCCAGTAGTCAATCGGCTAACACCCAGGTGGGATTCTCAATCAGCATAAAAGACAAGAGTCATCTTTGTCGCTTAGCCTAACCAGATGTCAGGAGAATATTCTCTACCAAAATTAAAAATTGTGATTCCTTGCAACGGAAGAAACTTCTAATGCGAACACGTAGCACATCTAATCATGGCAAGCCAATTTATGGGAGACCTAATGTGGAAAGAAATCAATGCACTGTGACACCTGGCAAAATCATAATTCTTTCTTCAAGTATAAATAGGGTCTTTCACAGAGGGAAAAGAGACACAATACGCTTTTCTTGCGCCACTTTTCTTCAGTAGCAGTTTTCTTCTTCGATATCGCAAGACTAACTTGAACGTTGAAGGATCAAACATAGAAAAATTTCTCCATATTTAATTGCTAACGTTCTCTTTAAACTTTTAGTATACTGAAGATCATCGGTAGTATTTTCAGCGACTTGAAGATCCATGTAAAAGACGACCTTTTCGCTGGATCAATTTATTTATTTTTATATAACTGAGAGACGGATTTGAATGAGGATAATCACCCTTTCGGTGGGGACAGATGCTTTTCATTGAAACGGCAATGGGTCCCGCACACATACAAGCCAATGATATTTGTGTTGACAAATGGCATCTATTATTGCAAGCTACTTGGCCACTTGAATTTGTCAACCTTATAAAACAAGTCCTTTGTTTCGCATTGTCTTTGTTATTTTATTTTATTTTCCCCTTTTTATTCATTGACTTAGGAATTAATTTATATATAATATCTGCTTCATCATCTTAAGAAAACTTACTTTTCAAGTTAGCTTGATTATATTATTATTACCTTTAAATTTACTAAATGTAGATATAATTATTCATTAAAATATTTTTTTTTTAAAAAAAAGAAAAAACTGGCACCACCCAATTTGGTTCACCCAATCACCATTCCACTTCGCAACCGCCGTCAGTTGTCTCCAATTTTTATTATATCTTTTTATAATAAAAAGATTTTTAAAAATAATTTTCTTTTAGGAAAAAAAAAAAACACACGAACTCAGATATAGAAAGTGCCGTCCTCCATTTCCCCCACTTGTCTCTCGAGTCTCAACCGCGACGTCTCTCTCATCTCTCTCTGCTTCGGCTCCTCCCGTTTCAAATCCCTCGGGTTCCAAGTTTCTTCCACCTCCGATCTTGTTAATGGCGAAGATGGGGCGTAGTAGTAGGTTCTTGAAGTTCAGATCCCTCCTCAGGTAGGTCGCGTGCGGTCCCGAAAGGATCGATCGGTTTCCTCTTCGATCTCTGTTCGAGTGTCTTCTTTTTCTTATTTTTTCCCCCTTTCGGAGGATCGATGGATGGGAAGTATCTCCACGACTTCTACTTCGGGACGGCGATGCAGATGGCGCGGATCATTCTCCGGATCGATTACTCCAGGCTCTTCTGGCAACTCTTCGGCGTCTTCAACTACGACAACCACGAAGGAAAGCCGCGGATCATCTAGTGCACCGACCGCCGCTAGCTGTTCTCTGTAATTGAGTCTGCTATTCTGACATCCTCTCCCTCTTGCTTTCTGCTTCTTAGTATTTCCTAGCACCTCTTCTCGTCCAGGGGCTCACCGGCTGGGACTTCGAAGTTGAGTCGTCCCTCTCCAAGTATGACGCCGAGGAGTTTTGGAGCCATGGAGTTTTGGAGGATTGATGCAGATTTTTGGATTTTGATGCTGATGATTTGGTGTCGTGGAGTTTGTGGTGCATGGTTGAAGGAGGCTGTGCGCAGGAAATGGCAGGCGTTAAGATAGAAGCAGGCAATGCTAGTATCAGGCAATGCTGGAGTTTGGTGTGGAGCCTGATAATATGTTCTGCTATTTGTTCTGTTTGGTGCTGCAAGTTTTAATCTTGCTGATGATGCTGTGTTCTTAGTATATGGAGGAGCTGAATTATGTGCTTATTGGATTGGGGTAATGTATATGGCTTGGGGTTTCCTTATGGTGTACTGTGGTGGAATTTCTGCATGTTTACATTGCATGACAATTGGGCATGAATGTAGCCTAAGCTTTGCAGGCATATGGAGATCTTATATGTGTCATAGATGAGTTCCTGAATTTTGTGCAGGTTGTGAAGGTTTTGTGCCATATGAAGGTGAAGTATGGTGCTGGATTTATATAAAGCCGTTTTGGTGCTGGAATGGTGGATTTTAGCATAATACTAAAATAAGTATTGTTCATGGATGCAGTTTGGGGACCAAGTAGTTTCAGATCCATATCTTTGAAGTATTACCCATCAGAGGTGCCACATGGTTTTTGAAGATATAAGCTTGAGTTTCTAGTTTGTGGTTAAACTTTGCTACCACTGAATATGTAATTTTGACTTATTTTTCTTAGGTTGTAAAGAACAATGGCAGCCTGTATGTTCATGTTTTCTTTGCTCGTTTGGGTTACCCTCCATATTCTAATGATCCTGAGTATGAACCACTATCTACCTTTGGAAGAACCCAATGTGTGTATTGCAGTTTTTACATTTTTTCAGGTTTTTGTGTAATATTGCTCTGACTTGTGCATTCGTTTTTTATCAGCCATTGTTACCTTCTTGCCCAAGCCAAAATCTGGTAAAAAGAAGAGTTTGATTGGAAGTTCCAAGGGTTCTGAAGAGGAAGAATCAGCATTTCAGGTTCTACTATTCTATTTCATTGCTCCTCATGCCCTTTCCTATAAGTTATCACTATTGTTCTGCTACCAATTTGTCTTGTTAAATGCCTTGGTTCATTTTATTCTGATCTTATTCCTTTTCTTGTCTTCCTGGTATATATTTTCTTAGATTGCTTACTTGCTTGCTACTTTTCATACTTCATGCTTTTATCATAAATTTCTTATTGCTATCTCAGGCAAAGGATGACAAGCAAGTTGAAACAAATGATGAGAGTCATGTTGAATGGATTTCATATTGAAACCAAATGTCACCATTGATCTTGTTGATGATTTCACAAGGTAACACTCCCTATCAAAAGACAATTGATTGAAACCTATGTGTTTGCATCATATTGTGGACATATATTTTTTTTTCAATTAAAAATAGGCATAGAAATCTTTTTCTCAAACCGAGTGAACTAAAGTTAAATGAGTTTTCAGTGTTTGAATGCTGAATTTTTTAAGTGATGGACTTTTTCTGAATATTATTATTACTTTTTTATTTACTCTTAGACTTTAACATACATTACCTATTGATTTTCATGCATTTCTCAGAAATTTAATGTTTCTCCTTAATGTTTGATACATTTGTTGTCAAAGATTTTTCAACTCACTTCCATCTCATCTAATGGAAATGATGTCACATGCCACTATGAGAAAGCAAATGTATTTTGTGAAGTTATCCGTGCTCTAGATGCCACAGGTTTGCTCTATTCTCTCGACTTTGCTTTGTTTCTTTCCTTTGGAGGCAGTAGTAAAATACTTTAAGTATTGATGCATATGGTATTTAACATCATGTATTGATAATTATATACCAAAGTGGACAATCACACAGTTCTTTAATGTGTACTCAGCAGTTGGATGAACTGGAGTGGATGTGCGCGCCACTGGGTTTTGGATGAACTGGAGTGGATGAACT
>JBAMIB010063143.1:0-15179 GCA_037177415.1 Kaempferia rotunda
TCAATCTTGTCGAACTTCTATGCTTCAATCTCGTCCTCGTAGCTAGCATGCTTCTGTCTTGGGTGTATCTCGGTGGTTGCCGAACTAGGGTTTGCACTAAGTTGGAGAAAGAAATGGGGGAGAGGGCGTTACAGCATTAACGGCGAGAAGGCAGCTGTGAGGCGGAGAAACGGGAAAGAAGGCGTTAGGGCTGGTAAAGAAAGAGTGATTTAAGAGGGTATTTTTGTCATTTCATGTGATGGAGAGTGAAAAATAAGTTTAGGGAGTGGAAGAAAATAATTTTGCAGGTGGGGAGTTGACTCTAACTCCAATATGTGATTGGGGATTTTTAAGCAAGATCCCCCAGATTTATATTTCACCTCAATTTTTTTTAAATAGCATTTTTAAAAAAATATCCACGAGTCGTTTTTGACTTTTTAAAAAATATAAATAAAAATAACCTAACACACCCTAAATCTCTTTCAACAATATAATTAAAAATCTTCCAAACCGATCAACTGTCAGTCATTCCAGCCTTCCCTACTCGCGCGCTCTTTAAATGATGGTCGGTAACGTGCGTGCTTATTCAATTTTACATACGTGGCATTCTCTTATTGGATACCATTGTGATCCCCGACTAGGACAGCGTGTGAGGCGAGACAATCCAACGTATCCCAACACGTCGTGCATCACTGTTTCGGCACGTCATAATTGTATGCCCCATGAGTCGCACCATCAGTCGTACCTTACGTTGATTGGAGGAAAAGCGATCCTGGAGTCATGGTAAAGTAGTAATTCAGCAAATTTAACGTTATAATTTTTAATGAAACATTTATAGTAAAACCTACAAGTTTCTGAAATAGCAGAAGTACCCTTACTTGTTCACTCCGTTGACTATAATGCCCTCGCTATGGCGACCCCTCTTCGTTCGCTTGTGTCGATTTAAACAGCCATGGCGGAGTCCGGTGTGAATGGTGTGGGGATCTGAAGGGAAGGGCCGCTCCTCTTCCTGTCGATGGCCAGCTCCAAGGTGATTAATGGAGGCCGAAAGGTCTCCAGAGAGGTCACCCGGAGCGACTTCCCCGGGGACTTCGTCTTCGGATCCGCGACCTCGGCTTACCAGGTAATGGATCTCAGATCGATCTTCCTGCGTCCTTTTTCTCTGGCCCTCACGAGACTCCTCATTCCTCTCCCTGTTTGTCTCTTGCTTCTTTCTGAATCTCGAACGCAGTTCTGCGTTTTTGTTTCCCCTTTGATTATTTTTGTTCTCCTGGTTTATTCTTGTGAAGCTGAAATAGTTCAGTCCAATGGCGGGGAAGTTTTACTAACAATTATTTCTTTATGTTACAAATGTCAGTCTGAGCTTGTTTGCAATGAGAGAAAGGTGCCTTTCAAATTATCTTCAGCAAATGTTCCAACTTTTTCTACGATTTTCAGACTCTGTATCTAGAATCACATGAAGTTCCTAGCCTGTTATAAGTATAAGTTTGTGTGTTGAAAATCTAAGTGAGATTGTAAGAAGTCAATGGTGGGTGCAAATGTAGGTGAAGCTGCAAGCTGCAAGCGCAACTGTATGATTGTGAAGTACTCTAGAGCGTGAGCGGAGGTGCTTTCTTGCAAGTGATGAGTGTTTGAGTGACTTAGTGAAGTGACTCTGTGTGTCCCATATCTTTCTTTCTCTTTGCACAAAAAACGTGCTGCTTGAGTCCCGTGAGTGACTTGACCGTACACAGTACCTGCTTGAGTTCTGTGACTCGTGATCCTACACCATACCTATTATCTATAGCCTACCGCATTTCAGGTCCCAACTCCTCCCCAACCAAACCACACTCATTGACATGTCTCACCACATCATACCGGTTAGTCGACTTTCAACCAACCTATCTTAACACGTGGAAATGCTCAATATTGTCTCCGCCTATAAAAGAGGATGCATTGTTCTTTCCCTACTCTCATTGGGTTTGACGTAATTACTTGATTACCAAAAGTCCCGCGTAATGACTGACACAGTTGTTATTGTGCAATGGGAATATGAAACTCATTAAGAAAGCTAGTTTTACCTACTACCAGGTGTTCTTGGAGGAAAGCTTGTCTAGTTTAGTAGTAGTCCTTCAGAGGATAGATCTCTTTATCAATCGAAAATATTGCACATTAGAATATTATATATCTTTGGAATTTCCTCAATGTGCAGATTCCATGACAATTAGTATCTCATATATGACTGTTTACCATTTTTAAGTTCTTTATAGATAAATAGAATCCTCATTATCATCTCTCAAAACAATAATTTAAATTTTTAGATGGAACTTACTAGATTTTTTATATCTTGTTTTCATGATGACAGGTAATGCATTAAATTCTTTCAGCACATTCATTTTTTTGACAGTTTAATGAGAAAATATTTCTTTTGGATGATAAGGAAGTTTTTTGTTTCAATTTATTAGGTAGAAGGAGCAAGAAGAGAGGGTGGAAAAGGAGATAGCATTTGGGATATTTTTTCAGGGGAAAAAGGTACAGGTTCAAAATTTTCTGTAAACTTCACTTCCTCCAACCTCGATTTATCTGCTATTAATTTTTTGTGTGATCAGTGAACATAAAGGATGGATCTAATGGAGACATTGCAGTAGATCAATATCATCGTTTCAAGGTCAAATATACTTCTTCTCATCTTGACTACCTAATGAATCTTATCATGTTTTTTATTCTAATGCTTCAGGTTGCAGAGCCATAATATATCACATATTTTCAGTCAAGTATTTTCACTCTGAACCAATATGTTTGGAACTCATTTTTATATAAGTCATTCTGTCATTCTTGAACAATGAATCTTGATGCAGTTCCTCATTTTGGGAGTTTTGTCACATGATTATCATGCTTGCACAATTAAGTTAAAGAATATGCAGTTTGAAACAAGACAATCCGTTCTTCAATTCAAAGAGAAGCATTTTAGTTCTTGGTCGTTGTCTTCTTTTTATTTGTGTATTTTATTTAACATTACAATCCAATCAATTTTACCTTTCTCACTATTGCAATTTTTTCATATAAACCTACTCCAAGCATTTCAAAATTCGAAATCATGCAAAAACTAAAGAAGGATATTTATGTTATCACTAGAATTGTTTGCTTTGAGAAAAGAGAACCCTCTTCTCGTATGTAAAAGAGGAAAGTTTAAGAGCAAATGTCTTTTGTAACTAGTTTGTTTGTTATTGTGTGGAACAATATTATTTGGTCAAATTCTAACTAGTCAGATTTGAGTTGGACAACATAGTATTATTAAACCAATATACCATAACATATCAAACACTCAACTATAATACTTCATAAAAAGAGGGAACCATATAGCCTATGTTCAAGATTCACTATGCATAAATGATCCCTTTTTTTTTCTTTTTGATGGAACATAAGTGCTATCTGTTACAATCTGCATTTTTGTTGGTATACAGGAGGATGTGGAGCTTATGTCCATGCTAGGGTTTGGAGCTTATCGATTTTCTATAGCTTGGACTCGAATATTTCCTGGTACATTTTCTAACATACGAGTGTTGACCTACACTTGATGATTAAATGAGCTCCATTATATAAGGAAGTCGTCAATTATCACCAATTGCTCTTAGACATTTATTTTAGCCATCAGAAAATTTCCCATTTTCTACACTAGCTACTCATAGGAAATTAAGAATGTTGTGATTTCACAAAGAGAACAAGTTGATTATAATTAATATGAGTTATCTCTTAAAAACCTAAAATGTTCTCAGTTTCCTTTTAACTTGTTGATAAATATTATGGAAATTTTACTAAATTTTTTAAGTTTATCACAAGCACAAGAATCCATTTAAATAGGGTGGATGTTTCTATTTCTTTTCTGTTAACTGATGTTCAATTAGTCAATCTGTATTTCTTTGTTTTGCATTACAACCATATTGTTTTGCACTAAAATCTAAATGGTGTTCAGTGAGATAAAACTACATCAATTATGTCATATTGACAACATAAAATTGATATAATTGAAGAACAGGTTCATTAACCAATGACTTGAAGATTAAAAATGGCTGGTTGTCAGGTCCTATGCTTTTTCTTTCATACAAGGAAATGATTGTAAAACCATTACCGTAATGAAGTAAGCTATTTGGTATCTCTTTCACTAAAATTTTTGCACTACATTTTCTTTACCCAGATTATGTTTTACTGCTTTTGTTTGAAGAATTTCATTATTTTTTTGACAGTTTTTCCATTCTGGCAGATGGATTAGGAAGTAAGATCAGTGAAGATGGAGTTGCTTATTATAACAGTTTGATCGATTATCTACTAGAAAAAGGTCATTAACTATCATGTGTACCTTCAGACAGTAATTTAGACCATCAACTTTATGCTCTAGATTTTGAAAACTTTGAATTGCAGGTATACAGCCTTATGCCACACTGTATCATTGGGATCTTCCAAATATTCTGCACGAGTCTATAAAGGGATGGCTGTCAGAGAATATTGTGTATGTCTGAACATAAAATGTTCATGTGGTAGATAGGTTTATTGACATTCAATCATGGATGCTAAATGGTTCTTTAGCGGAAAGCATACTGATCTTTTTTGCTTGCTTTGTTTGCATTTTCCATTTGTTTCATCCTATTTGTGAAAGTGACTTTACTAAAGAAACATTTTTTGTTGTCCTACATCATACATATTGTGATTATGCAAATATTTGAATTATCGCTACAATTTACAATCACTTTTTTTCAACATTATTATCACTTGATCCATTTTAACTGATGGAATGGAAGTCTTTTTTTTCTTCCCCAAACCCGCTGATTGATAGATTCCCCCCATATTAGAATTTTAGTGAAATTGAAGCAGAGTCTTCTAGTTTCTCTTTCACATTACTATTCTTCATTTATTCTGCTTGAGGCCCTCCATCAAAACATAATTGATTGATATAGTAGGAGATGTGATGATCTAAATTTCCCAAGAAACTAGTATGACCATTCTATTATCATTTACTTCGTCATTTGGGCCACAGAACCCTAATTCCTGGGGACACATAGGAAAATATCATTGCTCTCATGACCTGAGAATTTCCTGTTAGAATTTGATGCCAGATTATTTGGCCCAATTAATGATCTCTACTACATGGTCAGTACAAGCAATACATGTCATCTCTACTATACAGTCAGTACAGCCAATAAATATCACCTTCAACCACTATTGTTCTTAATCTTCATTTCTAGTATCTATGGTTTTATCAATCAATTTAGATGATTTTGTATTTTGATTATTTGCCACTCTTTTTATGACAGGCAATATTTTGCATTGTATGCTGAAGTTTGTTTTGAGAAGTTTGGAGACAGGGTGAAGCACTGGATAACAATCAATGAACCACGACAAACAGCTATTAATGGATATGGTTATGGTGTTTTTGCTCCTGGAAGACATCAAAACTCATCTGTGGAGCCTTATTTAGCTGCCCATTACCAACTTTTGGCTCATGCAGCTGCTGTTTCTGTTTACCGGAAGAAATTTAAGGTCTGATGTCTGTGCAATTTATCTGCATTTTTTGGTAACCTAGGATACCATGTTATGTCGAACAATGTTTAGCCTGTGATTCGCTGATTGAATAAGTTAGAGCATAATAAGATGGCTACTTGTTGTTGATCGAAATATAATTTGTTCTTCATTTTTACCATATTTTGGTGATGTATTATGACAATGAGTTCGGTTAACTATGCTTTCTCCAGGATACTCAAGGTGGTCTAATTTGCCTGGTAGTGGATTGTGAGTGGGCTGAGCCATTTTCTGATAAACTGGAAGATAAACTTGCTGCTGAGAGATGGCTGGACTTTCAGCTTGGATGGTAATTTTTTGTATTTGTAACTTCCAGTTGGATATCTTCATTTTTTGGAGTCAACTTGCTTTTTTATACTGCCACATCAAAAATAGGGCTACCTTGTACCATTTCATATAGTGCTTCTTTATTGTCAATTACATTTTTATTTGAATTGCTCGTTTAAGTTCTTTCTATTGTTAAGTCTTGTTTTCACGATAGTTTGACCTCAGTTAAACCACTATTTGTGACCTTTTATATTATTTTTGGAACAATTGCTTTTCTTTTATATTGTTTTTTTGTCTTTTTAGTGACTGTACACTGTTGGATTGTCAAAGGAAATGGACGAAGATTTTTTTCTTTACTCAGGAGCTTTCTGGAATTCTTCATTTTTTTTTCATGCTTATACTATGGTCTATGGAAGTATGAATCTACATTTTTAGGTTCCTCTTCAGTTTCATCTCTGTGAGTACATTGTAAATTAACTATTTTAAAGCTCACTCTTTGAGCTCCTTTTTGCATAGCTTGAGCTAACTTTGTGACTTAACCGCTGTTTAATTGTTAAAGTTCTGTTGACGGCAAGATCACCACAGCCAATTACATGTGGCATGTGGCATGTGGCAATTACATGATGTCTCCCAACTTTGCTCAGTCCGATTTATTACTTTTGAAGATCAACATTTTATATTTCCAGGGCCATGCATCTCTGGAACTAACTGAATTTGAGAAAGAATGTTGTGTTGAACTTTTATAAGTTAAAGAAAGAATTTGAAATGAGAGGATGGGATATGAAATAATTCTGAACCTACCAATAGAATAAGGCAAAATAATGATAGTCATTGTCATGTGATTCTCGTCGTATCCCTTCTCACATCCTCAAACCTCTGTAAGAATGAACTGGCATGGTAAATATGAAATTGAGAGGTTATCTTTCCCAATTCGGGCAATATGTGAGATTTCTAATCCTGTTTTTGTGAAAAATGGCTATTAGCATTTTGAGACACTAGGGATAATCTTATTTAGGAACAACTCGTATTACTGTATAATTTTCCCCCAAAGTAAAGCTAGAAATAGCTATTGCTTGATCCCTGAGATTGAAATACTTGGCCAATTTTGTGTTTAGGGTAACATTTTACAAGTTGTTTGAGCTTATAGAAGCTATCTAACACAGTTTGTTTGTCCCAAGGTATCTGGATCCAATTTACTATGGGGAGTATCCCTTGTCTATGCGCGAGAGGGTTGGAGATCAACTTCCAAAATTTTCAGAGGCAGATAAGGAATTGTTGAGGAATTCAACTGATTTTATTGGTCTTAATCATTACACCACTAAGTTTGTTCGTCATGAAGAAAACACAGGAGGTCTTCATTTTTATCAAGTTCAAGAATCACATATCACAGGTATAAACAAAGGCAAAATGCCTACCCGTTGACGGTTGATCTACATTTAGCCTTTAGTATATTGTTTTAATTGTCATTATTGTTCTTTATGCACGTTAGAAGATATGTTTAATATCAGCAACATATTATGCCGCCTTATATTTCAGTAAATATGCTCTTTTGTCACACTATTCAAGTAATTTTAAGGGAATTTATCATAGCAAAATTCTTTTAGATTCTTTTCTTCCTTCTTTTACTTGAGCATTCAGAAACATTTTAAATGTGTACTAGTTAAGTTGGGCTCTCAATTTCAATGTTCAATATAATTAGTATTCATACTGCTCATTTAGGAAAACAATGACTCTACTAATGCACCTTCTTCAAAAGAACAATTTTACTCTTATCAAACTGAATGCTTGTTAGCTCCTTTGCTCATCCTAAACTTTAAGAAACTATATTAGTTCTACGTTTAATAGTGTTTCTCTATTTAACAATTTTCTTTTCTGTTTGCCATGAAAAGCCATAGGGAGTGATGGTGAAGCTGTTGGTGCAAGGGTAAGCATCTGCCTACTCAAAAATTACACAGATAAACATTTAGACATGTTCATCGATGAAATCCTCCTCCCAAAGTATACAGATAAAAAGTTACACACGTTCATTGATGAAATTATCGTTCTGCAAAAATAATGATTCCCCCATAAGCATGCATAATCTTGTTCAGTAAACTCTATCTTGCAGGCTGCATCAGAATGGCTCTACATTGTTCCATGGGGTTTAAGGAAGCTTCTTAACTATATAGCAAAGCGCTACCACAATCCTTCAATATACATTACTGAGAATGGTAATTCACAATTCTTCTAGGCCTTTCTCTGTATTGTTTTTTGATATATCACTCCTGAACTAGGACAAGAATATGGTAAATAATAAAAATTCTTTGATGAAAGTCCACCTTATAAAATACACATTACCCGTTGTCATTTCTAGAATATTCTGGAGCATCAATAAAAGGTTTGACCTCGTCTTCTAGGGTTCTCTCTACTAACAAAAGTTATTCAGACTTGGAACAACCATAGAAAGTAATCAAGTTTTATGTTTTATTGTTTCTGTTTTAGAAATTCACAAGAAAAATTAATGGCTGTTTACTAATTCTTATTTGTAGTAGATTTGGAAAATACCTCTGAAAGTTCCCAAAAGTAGTTTAACTTAGCTGAACAAACAAATGTATGTTACATATTTTCCTAAGAGATTTATCGCATACTTAAATGAATACTGAAAGAAAGCTCCACAAACTAGTTCCTGCTTACCCCTCATAAGGTTTGGTTTCATAACTAATCTTCCTTTTATTAACTGCCAGGAATGGATCAAGAAGAAAGCGAAGCAGCCAGTCTTGAGGAGTTACTCGATGACCAAATGAGAGTTGGTTACTATAAAACATACCTCAGAGCAGTTGCTGATGCAATCAAGTACATTATCAGAGTCCCTATACAACATTTTTTTAAAAGTTGTTTTCAGGCAGCACAAGCTGGTGGTTCTTGCTATATAGCTCATGAATTTGTCATAATTGTTACAGGGATGGTGTCGATGTCCGGGGATATTTTGCATGGTCATTGTTGGATAATTTCGAGTGGGCAGAAGGATACACCAAACGGTTTGGGATGGTCTATATCGATTACAAGAATGGTCTTACTAGGTACCCCAAATCGAGTGCCCTTTGGTTTTCTCATTTTTTGAAGGATAGTGAAGAAGATTGTGGCAAAAAGGCTGATCAAGAGTGAGATTTCACGCTAAAACCTTCATGTTTCATTATCCAGAGTATGCTCTATTATGTCTTATGCTCAATAAGCTATTATCAATCTCAATTAATTTCAATTCAGTGGAGAAAATAGTGTTTTAAGGCTTTTTCATTAGTGTTGATGAAAGACTTCTGTGTGTAACAACAAGATAACACTTTTTTTTTGTTTTAATTATGGTGTGTTTTTATTTGTTCATATAATTGGGGTCTAAACTCTAAACACAACTAACGATGATGATAAAACCTCTCAAAATGAACTAAAGTTATTTTTAAAAGTTTAATACGTTATATAACTCAATTCTTTAAAAATTTAATTAATCTTAAACTTTCTGTAAAGAATATCTAGAATTTAAAGTTTATGTTAATAAAAGATATTTAATCTCCTTGTATCCCTACCGTTTTTGGAACTATCAGCCACTTTGAATAGAACCATATAATTATTTTTATTGCCCCTTGGCAAAAAGGCGATTTGCTCGCCTTCAACGCCTCCGTCAATTCGTCTCCAGGTCAACACGAAGGAGGTAAATCACGAATAACTACTAACCATTAATGTAAATAATTATTCATATTTTTATTACCCTGGCTAATACACTAGTAGGGTGCTCGTGTACTTTCCCAAGTAGCTATGGTTTAATTCTCAATTATATTACAAATTTTGTAGATTATTTTTCTCGCGTGGGATGATAAATCCGGACATCTCTAGGATTATACCTTGTGCTAGTTAAAAAAAAATTATTTATTAAAATTAAAACTACACTTAATTAGTGTCAAAGCTAAATTCATTGTTGAGGATATCAACTAGCTTACGTTGGTAAAGGTCATAGAAGGTATAACTAGAATTTTAAGTTAAAGCCTTCCCCTAATCCAAATGTGAATGCTTTAGTTGATTCCTCTGTTGATCCCTTTCCTTCCACCGAAGTAAACAGAGTATAACTATTCTGGCAACCACATAGATATAAGTTACGCTTGTAGCTAGCAGCTTTCATTTCAACAACACCTGCAAACTCATAAGATGGCATCCCTATTGAGGCAAATTTTCATATTTGATAAATAGATTGTGTCTTAATCAAAAATCAAACGATACAAGAGGAATGAGAACAATCAATATGCCTCTTGTGCGATAAATCGACACTCTTTTACTCAACATTGCATGAGAGGAACGCATAGACTTCGAATTCAATTACTCATCCGCGACGTGGACTACTTGCTTGCCAATATTCTTGCCAGAAAACAGTCCAATAAAGGCCGCCGGGCCGTTCTCCAGACCTTCATTCATGTCCTCTATATAAACAATCTTCCCTTGCTTGTACAAGTTTGATATGGCTTCCAAGAATTGAGGGAACAAGTGCAGGTAGTCACTCTGGATGAAGCCCTTCATGGTGAGGCGCTTGGTCACTAGCATGTACAGGTTGGTGATACCCTTAGGATAAGAGACAGCACTTTGAGAGACCATCCCGCATACAGCAATTCGTCCGTGGACTTTCATGTTGACGAGTGCTGCATCGAGCATTTCTCCACCTACATTGTCGAAGTAGATGTCGATGCCATTGGGAAAGTACCTGGTGTCAGACACGAGAGAATTTTTGAGCACACACTTGATTTACATGGATAATGCAGAAGATGAATGAAGGCCATCAATAAAAGTCACGGCAAGATGAATGGATTCTGATGACGCATAAGCTACTGGACACGTAAGTCGGTATCACGATACACAGCTACTGGACACATAAGTTGGTATAACTTGCTTATGTAGATGAGCGATACTAACCTCTTGAGGGCTGCAACTAGGTCAGGTTCCTCTTTGTAATTGAATGCTTCATCATATCCTAGCTTGTGCTTCAGAAGTTCAATCTGACATATAGTTGAATTAGTCATGTGGTAAATAAAAATAAAGATATATAACTTTAACCAAGAAACTGCGATACCTTATCGGTTGACCCAGCACTTCCAACGACAAAACAGCCATGTAGTTTGGCAAGCTGACCAACAAGTTGGCCAACTGCTCCAGATGCAGCAGATATGAAGACGCAATCACCTTTCTTCGGAGAACAGATCTCATAGAAGCCGACATAAGCTGTAAAACCAGGCATACCTGTTCGAAAAGGTATTTCCTCAAACCATGTTTCTTATATATATGTGACCAAGTACAAATGACAAAATGAAGAAAAGGAAACAGAGGTGAATGATAGAAGTGTTTTCTGAAAAGATTAGCTATAGCCTATAGCTTCTAACTCCATAGTTTAGTAAAATAATGTCAATTACGACCAGACGAAGAAGAGTTGCTTACCAAGAAGTCCGACATTATATGAAAGAGGGATGTCAAGACTTTCAACTTTTCTCAGCTGCTCGGTCCTTGTAACAATACTGTACTCTTCCCAGCCAGTTAGTCCTGTGATATAATCACCAACACCAAATTTCTGGTTTGTGGAATCAATCACTTTGGACACCCCAAATCCTTCTATGGGCTTCATGAGAACAACAAAAGGTGGTCATTAGACGACTTTGAATAACCATAACAGGGGAACATGGTATCCAATAGAACAATTTGGTTCTAGTTTACAATGCAATGCATAAAGAGTCAAATAGGTACAGCAACACAAATAAATCATGAACCTCAACCACTTATGATTGCCTATACGAGTCGTATTCTTAATCGAACCAATGCATCCAACTTGGTAATAAAAAAACAAAGTAAATATTGTAAGATGCTTAATCGAAAAGAATCTTAGACATTAAGCAGTGTAGTATCATTTCCACTAGAGTTTGATCGCATTATACTTTGTCTAACCTGTAGTTTTCCATCTTATATTTTAAACATATCCTATCTCAGCACTGTAATTGAATATATTCATCTTGAAGCATGTGGATCATACTGAGACTACCTACTCACATTACCTATTTATAAATGGCTAAAAACACCAATAATTGAAGTTGTTTCTTTTGTGTTGAAGCATGATTTAGTTCACTGAAGCTCCTTGTCAATGTAAGAATAGTAATCAAATTTCAATAAAAATTGTTCTTTCAGCTGAAGCATGATTTACTCACAGAAGTTCCTTGCCAGATGTTCGTTTCTAGTTAGTCTTTGCCTAATTTAGGGTTCTATACTTCCTTTTGTTCCTATCAAGAAACATAATTACTCACTTACTGTTGATTTTAAAAACCTTAAATGATTCAAAATAACATGGTTTTTCATAAAAAAAAAAAAGGGAACTTCTTTAAGAGTGACTAGAAATTCTGTAGCCTACTAGAGAAGTAAACAGATGACGAGGATTTGGAGGAAGCAGCTTCGGAAAACACACAAATGAAAAGAGAATAGCCAAATCGAGAACCATTTAAAGGAAAGCGAAACAAAACCCTAGATGGGGAGGGAAAGTACCTTCCCGGGCTGGAAAGGCGGGATATAGGACTCGTAGTACTCCCTCATCCGCCCCCTCATGTAGGGATCGCACGAGAGGTAGAGATTCTTGACCAAGATGGCGCCTTCCGTCCCGGGAGGAAGCTTGAGGCTGATGGTGCCCTCGCGCAACTCCATGTCGGACTCCTTAGCCGATCCGACCATGAAGTTCTTCAGCAGCACCTGCTTGTTCCGCACCACCACGCCATCCCCAGCTTCGCCGGCCATGAGAGCAGCAGATCGAGGAGGAGGAGGAGGAGGAGGAGGGGAGTAGGTGAGGGTTGCCGTGGGCAAGAGCGAGGTGAGAAAGCACCGTCCCATGGGCTTTTAATGGAGACCGTAAGAAGGCGATCGTGGTCGTCGCCGCCATAGCCATCGCCATCACCAACCACCACTACCATCTCCCGAATTTTTCAGTATTTTAATTTACTTACATTAAGCGTATCTGCGTATGAGAAGGTACAATCGTGGGTGAAAAAATTATGTATCGTTTTATTATGTAGATCGGGGGTAGGTGCACATGCTGATATATGTTGACTAGCAATCCTTTCATTTCCATACCTATAATAATTATTATTATTCGCCCTTAATTTCCAAATCGATTTTCTAATTTTTCATTTCAGTAAGCAATGACAATGGGAAGATTACTAAAATTATTGAGTTTCTTTTATTGCTATATTATTATGGTCTATTAATTGTTATTATAGAATCAAGCAAACAAACTATTAATTAGCTATTCACCTTCCCTTCTAAACAATACGCAGAAGTTAAATTATTTGTTTTAATTAGATTGCTTTATGATAGTTGTTGCTGATTTGACGTTGCAATTTTCTTTACATAAATTAGCACATGTTATATGTACAATATAATATATAAATACGATAAATTAGATGTGCTAAGCTTATGTAATAGTACAACGCAAGGGAACGCTCGAGAACTCAAAACAAGCTACTGTAACAGACTCTACATTATTAAAAAAATTATTTTAATTTTTTATATCATATATTAAACTGATAAGGACATATACTACACTTGATCTTAGTCAAAAGGCCAAGAAATGTGTGTTTTTTAATGTCACATACCTAAGGTATTTATAGAAGCTTCTCTACTTACGGTGTTGTTAATTTTAAGATGTGGGACCAAAGAGATCATAGCAGTATAATACCTATTAATGAGAAAATTTTCTAATAATACGCTGCACCTACCTGAGTCTCGAACTCTAGATCCTGGATTGTAATGAGAAAATTTTCTAATAATACGCTGCAGATAAGTCTCGAACTCTAGATCTATAATTGATTAATGAGAAAATTTTTTAATAATACTCACAACTAAGGGATATTAACGTAATTTCATCATAGACATCACCAAATTAATTGAAAATTTATTAATATTAAGGATAAATTCTTAATAATATAGTAAGATAAAGTTTCAAATTAAAGATTTAATCATTAATGCTATATCATTAACATCTATCTATTACCGGTCGGCTTTGTACAAAAGCGAAAAAAAAAAATACATTTTATTATTTTACTGAACCGTGCGAGGTACTTATTTATCTTAACTTTCGTAATTCTAAAAACACATATCACATGCTACTTATACTCCTTTTATATTATTATCTTAATTTACATGATAGATATAAGGCCATAAGGGTATGGACACATTAAGAAAGTTTATAGGAAGATATTGGTTTGTTGTAAGTGATTTAGAATTTTTTAGATCCATTCATTAATTTTAGACAAAACTTGTTCTAGAATTTATTGGTAGTATTGATTAGTAAATATTTTGTCCTAAGTCTTGTAATAAACTTACTATAAATTTTCTCAAGTTTTTTGTGTAATTAAAAATTTATTGTTCTCCGTTTACGCTACCAAATTCTAATCTAAGATCATACGTACCTTAAAAAGGTTTGTAATAGTACATTAATATTGAGATTGATTTTAAATGATTTAGAATTCTTTATATCCATTAGCCATCAACTGATTTATACTATTCAAAAATTTAAAAGTTTGATATTTTTTAAACTTGGAGTCTTAAAAAGTCATTAATGCTATTAGTTAGTAAATATCATTCCTAAATCTTATAATAAAATAAAATTTATCAAGTAGTTGTGATTCTCAATTTAACTGTCAAATTTAAATCTGAGGGCACAAATAAATTAAGAAGGCTTTAGGAATATATTAATTTTTAATTTAAAGTGAGTCAACATGTTCTTATATTTGAATTTGACAGTATAATTGAAAGTAATACTTTTTTTCAATAAGTTGAATAAAAAATTGAACGGGAAGGAAGATAGGCGATAATGAGGTCATATCCTCTAATTCATAAATGTATAGAGTAGGAGATAATTTACATTTGAGGCTGAATTAAAGTTACAATTTAGCTGTAAGTATTTATGGTTCATCGACAGATTCACCATCCAATCTAAGTTATAGTTTGGATTTGAACGGACGGTCGGAGGCTGCCCCGAAAGCCGTTGGAGGTGGGAGGGTAGCTGGGTTGCCTGTCACCGAGGGGGACGACCTCCGGCTACCCGCCTAAATCCAAATTACAACCTACATGACGGGTAAATCCGCCGATGGATCATAAACAATTACAATCAGATTGTAACCTCAATCTGACCTTAAATAGGGTGTAAATCATCCCTGGTTCATAAATTTATGGACTAGAAAATCTGTTCTCTAATGGAGAATATTATGTGTATTTTTGCAATTTATGAAAGATGAATAGACGAAATAGCTAATACAAGAAACTTCTGTTCGGTAAAATGCCTAAAAGAAATCACCGACACATGGAAACTTCGGGAATCTTAAATCAGATTAAGC
>JBAMIB010063441.1:0-27636 GCA_037177415.1 Kaempferia rotunda
AACGTGAGATATCGAGATTACAAAGTGTGTTGTTTTTCAAATAAGCAGGACCATATATCTATTTATAATTTTGGCCAAATTCTCACCATTGAGGTTTCGGGCGCTCCCAGCTGAATGCCACATCACCAGATCGCCAATGACAATGCGATAAAATTTTATCGACTTTCGAGCGCCTGAAATGTGCCAACGTGGTACTCTAGGCTAACCATTACTCACCGTGGACCGCCCAGGCTCCCTAGGTTGGTCTGTTCCGATGCGAGCAAATTATTGGAGGTTGAGCCGAGTTGTCGACTGTTGCTAATATTATTTCCCAAGTCCGAATGAGCATGACAAATACTAAGTGCTCGAGAACAGAGATAAACTCATTCAAAATGAAAACCGAGTCAGAAGTGCTCGAGAAGATTGCTCAGTCGAGTACACGGAATACGACTTCTAATGACTCAAGACGCGGGTAAGACTTCTAAAAATAATAATAATGACGTCGATCCTACGGTGACCGCTCCGGTTCTATAGAAATTTCCCACCAGCTACCCGTGTAAATTGGAAAACACTCGTGATGGACACTTAGAAGTCCAATATCTCTTAATTGTGAATATCATTAGAAAAAATTTCTACAGATGAAGAACGTGACTTCAAGCAATATGCTCGAAAATAACTCCCGATATCGTCACAATCAATTCAACATAATTTAAACCAATTGAAATCGTCATGAATCTTGATCAACAAAAAAAAAATTCATCATTAGGTATTCAGATTTGAACGTGACTATGAATTTATGCGTCACTTACACCCAACTGATTTCGAGTCAACACGAGCACGGCCCACTTTCTATCTAAGCCGAGGCGGGCCCGGGCCCATGCCTCTCCCCTCGACCATGCTTACCTAAAGCGTTGAATCCGCGATTCGTCGGAGTGGGTCCCCGTCCAGAACAGAGTGGGTCCCTATTTTCAAAAATCTGATCGCAGAAGACGAATTGGATTCGGACTCGTGTACGGTCAGATTTGACAGGCCGCTGTGCGTTCGATCGCACTGTTCCTCCAGTCCGGAACGGCACTGGGCGGGCACCAATCAAACGCAGGCGCAACTCTCGATGCTCGCACTCTTCCCCGATCACCGCCTCCAGCCGGTCGCCCCCCGTCCCAATTGATTCGTATGTTCGGTTCCTATGTGTGCGCCAGGACACGGAATTAAATACGACACATTTCAATTGGCTTATTACTGGTGAATAACCAATCGCGTGTGTGTATTGGAAACGATTGTGATTCGGCTAGAACATGTGATGCGCGTGGACGACGGGAACGGAGGGGGAGAGAGAGTTGGTGAATGTTAAATACTTGCGCCTCCGCAGTCGTTCCGTTTCTTTTTCACCTCACGAGCGTTCTCAGTTCTTGACAATTTCCACGCCTCTCGGCTCTCCCTCCGACTCTGTCTCTTCCGCTGGTCCGCCGAGGCTCTTGACAGAAGGTGGGTCGTCGGCGAGTAGGTGCTCGTCTGAACAGAGGATACCCCGTGGAATAGGAGGCCTTCTGTTGCTTTTTAGGGTTTCCGAAGTGAACGATTCCGCCCTACTCTTCCTGCTCGTCAGGTAGGTGAGGCGTTGGAATGGCTTGGAGCTGAATGCGGCGATATTCGCCGGTTGTTCTAACGGTGATATATTCTTCATCTTTTTTATTTAAAGCTGTGCGTGTTTTATTTTTCTCATATCTCAATTTTTTAATAATATATTTTTCTTGTTTTTTATGAAGATCAAGCTTATTATTTTTTTTTTTTGGAAAATAAAATTATGACGATTCGTTTCAGGGAAGAAATTCTCAGGACAGTTTGATATCTATATTGATTGAATTTGTTGATTGTTTTTGAAAAAGATAATCTGGGAAATGAAATATGTTCAAAAGTTGATATTTGTAGCTCGTATCCGAGAATTTAATCGGTGAACTTCCTGATCCTCCCCGCTAAATTTGGGCATGCATATCTTTACAATTATTCTGTCATTAAATCTTTCCAAAAAGCAAAAAACTGACTTTTTTTGGCATCGATCTTCACGTAAAAAGCTCTAGCATCCTGATCTCCGGCGAATGGTGGGAGTATGTGTGGCGTACCCGAGCAGATGAGGCCGTCTTCGTCTTCAACCTTGCAAGAAGAGAAGGAAAAGAAGAACATCAATATCGGTGGTGGTGGTGGTAGTCCTGCGGCCGTGAGAATGACTTCAATCGCGGCCGACACAGACGAACCAGTCTCGACCGTTCTCGAGCTCGCGGCGAACAACGACGTCGCCGATTTCAAGCGGATGGTAGACCGTGCTCCTTCCTGCGTCGACGAGGTTGGCCTCTGGTACGGCCGCAAGAGAGGGTCAAACCGGATGGCGTTCGCTCACCGCACTCCGCTGATGGTTGCCGCCACGTATGGCAGCCTCGACGTCCTCGAGTTCCTTCTCTCGTTGCCCACCTCCGTTGTCATCAACCGGGCGTCCGGGCAAGACGGCTATACGGCCTTGCACTGCACCGCGTCTGGTGGCTCTCCTAATGCGGCTCGTGTAGTGAAGTTGCTTCTTTCCGCCGGAGCCGACCCCAACCTGGTCGATTCCAACGGTGACATGCCCGGCGACGTGATCGTCGTCTCCCCAAAGCTGCCTGATGTGAGGGCTGCGCTGGAAGCTCTTCTAGGAAAGAGCTCCAATGATACAAGCGTGGAGCACCGCGATCGTGGTCTTCGTGAGATAACAGCAGTTTTTAATTCAGATTCACCTCCTCTGTCTTCCTCTCCCGATGCTGCTGGATCCCCGTCGTCTGGCTCCGTTTCCTCGCCGATGATGACTGTAAAAGTTCCTGAAATCCAACCAAATGCTTCGTCGGAGAAGAAAGAGTATCCTTTTGACCCGTCGCTGCCTGATATCAAGAACAGCATCTATGCTACTGATGAGTTCCGGATGTATTCGTTCAAATTCCGGCCTTGCTCGCGAGCATACTCTCATGATTGGACCGAGTGTCCTTTTGTTCACCCAGGCGAGAATGCTCGGCGGCGCGATCCAAGAAAGTATCACTATAGCTGTGTTCCCTGCCCTGATTTCCGCAAAGGTGTTTGCAGGAGGGGCGATATGTGCGAGTATGCGCATGGGGTGTTTGAGTGTTGGCTTCACCCAGCGCAATACCGCACGAAGCTTTGCAAGGACGGAACTGCTTGTGCTCGCCGCGTCTGTTTCTTTGCCCACACTGACGAAGAGCTCCGCCCGCTTTACATGTCCACTGGTTCTACCATCCTTTCTCCCTTATCGTCCTCTGCTGCGGTAGAGATGGCTGCAGCAATGACCCTCATGCCTGGGTCGCCTGGAGCTGTAATGCCTTCTTTTACTCCGCCCATATCGCCCTCTGTGAATGGTATCGATCACTCTTCCATGGCATGGGTTCAGCCAAATTTGCCTCTGCTTCATCTTCCTGGTAGCAATCTCCAGGCTAGCAGGTTGCGATCATCTATCAGTGCGAGAGACATGCCTGAATCTATTAGCCTCAACCAATTTCACCAGCAACAGCAATGCTCGTTATCACCAATCAATACCCTCTACGCAAGCAGAGCCATAGACAGCCAACAGCTGCATGGACACTCATCTCTTGTACAACCCTCACTTGGTGTTCCTTCATCTGCCAGCATGTCCCCCAGAAGCATGGAACCTGTTACTCCAATGTTCTCTCGTTTGGCTTTTCTTGCTCTAAGGAAGAAACATCAGGAAGCAGCAATTCAGGACCTGAGCTCCCGTGATGTTGGTTCTATAACCTCCCTTGTCGTCGACTCCGCTGCTAAATCCTCATGGTCAGATTGGGCATCACCGCGCGGGGCAATTGACTGGGGGGTGAGTCCTGAAGAACTTGGCCATTTGAGGCGGCCATCCTCCCTTCGGCTACAAAGTAACAATGAGGAGCCTGATCTTTCTTGGATCCATTCCCTAGTGAAGGAACCACCACCTGAGAAAATGCTCAATGCTTCAGCAAGGCTTGCTGGGCCTTCCATTTTGCTGCCTGCCAATGGATCCGAGGGCACCAATTCTGATTATCAGTTTGATCGCCTTGATCAAGCTGATGGTCAGCTTGGTCGAAGGTAACTGAGTAAGTTTCAATTTTCTTCAACAAACTGAACTGCAGATGATGGTGATCTTTAGTAAATAAGATTTTTTTGATTAGTTGGATTCAACTTGAATGAAGATTGAGGATAGTCCTCAAGATTCGTATTCATCTACAGACAAAATTGAAAGCATTGTATAAAGTTGCTTTTGTATTTTACCTATATTTCTTCTTTTCATTTTGTAATTATAATCTATTATGTTTTCCATGGCCAAATGATGTATGCTCCAACTAATGTATTTTGCTTTTATGATAGTGGAATTCGTGGAGTATCTAATCGCTGTTTTATAAAATGCTTGTTGGAAGATGTAAATTCGTCAGTCCCTTTCATCTGGTGTTTTTTTATGCAAATTCTATGAACACTGAAAATTTAGATATAGGCATCAAATCGATAACAGTTGCATATCCAATGCTTTCGAGTCACGATGGCTCTACATTTGGCATCCATCTTTCAAAGTGGAGTATGTGCTTTATGGTTTCATCTGTCTTTCGGTGCGGCAATGGATAGAAAGGAAAGTTGGCTTATTCAGAATGGCACCCAACAACTGTGACAATTGAATTGACGTGTGTGTTATTTGTTCGAGAATTCCTGTATCTGCTGACAAACAAAATTGACGTAAAGCCAATGGCTGGGAGTTTAGGTGCTCATAGTTTTGTTTTAGCTCCTGGCTTATTCCTCTGTACATGATTTGGAACTCTCTTTTTCCCCATAAACTCCATTTTTTTTTTGTTTAATCCTGCAGATAATAGACTGTCATTTTCTCACAAATGTATATGTTTGGATGTCTTTTTATTTTTTTTAAAGGTAAATACTTCTTTACAGAGCTATTTGTCTGCGACGGAGTGGATTGGTCCTTTAAAAGTCTATTATCTAGTAGGATGGGATGAGTCGGCCACGATTCTGACGGATTTAAAAAATTTTAGTTGAATTCAATAGAAAATGGGTTGCAGATTAGACGGACTAGTATATAAAAAATTATATATTTTTATAATTCATTAACCATTTCATAAATATATTTTTTTCAATAAATTCCTAATAAAATTTCTAATTTTCACACTCATGCATATTAGTCAAAGTAATTGATATAAAAAAAATCATAGTTTTCTCTATAAAAATACATTTATCATCGTAATCCACAATTCAATTTTAATTTTTTTTCTTAGTCCGTAGGCTTATCCGTCCGTCTAGGCCTATTTAGACCTGTAATTCAGACGGACGGACTCAATCTATTTTTAAATAGATTGATAAAATTTTAACCCAATTTATTTAACTTATTGATCAGTTTAAATTATTTGACAGAGTAATGGATCCCGTTCAAATTGAGAGCACTATTTATTTACTACCTTGCCAAAGAAATTAAGAGGAAATGAAACCAATCCAAAGAGAAAATAATTTAGGGGGTGAGAAGTTTACATTGGAGAAAGAAAAGGGCAGGTTAGATCCAATAAGAAAAAGGAAAATACGCAAGTAAACAAATCAGGGCAAACTTAGATAGATGAGATCCTCTGTCTCAAATTCATGTGTATCTGTGTCCCATTTAGTGATCCATCGTATCACTGAGTGGGACACGGGTACACATGAATCCCGGGACAGAGGATCTGATCTCAAACTTAGAGGGTGTTTGGTTTGTATGTATTCTATTTTCATTTTCTGAAAAATACACATTTTCTAGAAAATAGTATTTGATTTGTATTTTCCGTCTCTGTTTTCTAAAAAAAGATATAACGTTTTCTAAAAAAAGATATAACATTTTTTAAAAAAATAGAGAATGTCAAAAAGTCATTTTCTATTTTTTAGAAAATACATATTTTTTAAAAAAATTAAAATAGAAAATATGCAAACTAAACGCCCCCTTAGTCTTGTGGATTTGTGCAAGACCTGATGCTAGGCCTAATTGGCCAGCTTCAACCATGGGCTGTAACCCTAGTAGTTGGCTTGGACTCATAAAGCACACAACATGGCCCAAGTTAAGTTGGACATTTTATTGCATATCCGTGGGCTGAAGCGAAATGGGCTAAGAAATCACTGCGGCCTTTTTACTTCCCCGGACCTACCGCCTATAAAATCTCGCTGACCCTCGCTTCTGGGTTCGTTGTTGCACTTTTCGAATCGGTCGATGCCAACTTCGGCGACAGCGCAGAGCAATAGACGGCGGAGAAGAAATACCCTTCCCTTCCATAGCATCTCTACCGAGATGCCGAAGCATCTCTACCGAGATGCCGAAGCATCTCTACCGAGATGCCGAAGCATTTCGGGCCTGCGGAAACCCATCGGTGCTCTCTGTGTGTCTCCTCATCAAATTTGTAATCTTTGTTTGATGCTCTATTTTGTTTTGGATTCGAGGCAAGAAGAAAGAAAGAAATGCACGAACTATGTCACAAGGACAAAGGCGGTTGATTATCTTCAAGTTAATCTGGCCATTTTCAGGTAAGCCAGGCTTTATGAACACATTTACGTCAGGGTTAGGATGGCGGATGTCAATCCTTATTTTTGCTTCGTTGTCCAGGAAATTATGCATTAATCTAAAAGGCATATTTCCGCGAGAAGCCAAGAGGACCGTGGAGGTGAGGGGAACCACAAAATTTACTATCGCATGAAGGATATCATGTTCCTTGCGCACGAGCCTCTACTTCATAGTTGAGATCAATTATTTGCATCATTAAGAAGAATTATATTGAAAGTTGAGGTAGCAACGGTTGAGAAAAAGAAAAGTAGAAACATAAAATTTTATTGAAGAAATAAAAAACGCAGGATTAACTGCTATTAGGCTGGTTGGAGATGTTATCATCTAGAAAGTTCAGCGCCAAATTCATTTTATTTACGCCTTCCTGCTACATAAAACCTGCGATATTACATTCTTTTGTCTTATTTTTTTCACCTTGTTTGTAAGGTGCTGAACTTGTTACGACTCTTCTTTCTTGATCGTCACAGTTTTTTTTTTTCTGCACATATTGCCATGCTGAGTTCGTAGATAACCTTTTGGTGAACTGCAAGTGCTAATTTTACCTTGCATTTGCAGGAAATGAGAGTAGATCCATAATTATGCAGGAGCTATTGTGCGTTCATCATAAATAAACATTTGGATTGTGAAACTAGATTTAATAAAGATGTTGTTTACAAATATTATCTCTGAAATTGTTCTTCTTAGAGTGATAAACATTGATATGTTTATTTATATTGTGTGTATTCTGATCCAGGGATATAAAAGCTCATAAAAAACCAGCAAATTCCTAATCGATCACGGAAAATAGTTAACCTTCAAGTTATAAGCTCAAAATTCATAATTTTCTTCATTTGTTCTTTTGAGTTATAATGTTTAATTTTTCATATTTAAGTTATTTGTGAGAAATATTATATCTCTGCATGGAATCTTTTAATGCCCTAGATCTTGTAAACTTGTAAACTGGGTTCGTATATGGCTTACATTATACTGAACAACGCAGTGGAACAATTTTGAAATTTCTGCTTTATGTTAAATGTCTCACATTATAGACTGATGTGCAAAGGATTGTTAATAGTTTACATATATACAATTCTGAAATATTGCTTGTGAAAGAGAGATAAATATCATGTTATACATGGAAATCTCTAATGGGCCGCTCACAAAACTACAGTGATATTTTTCTTTATATGCAGCTTGATTTGTAATACTTCTTGAATGATTATTAGTTGGTTTTCTAAGTTATCTGTTAGAAAAATTAACTACTGAGTCTTTTACTATATCTAACAGAATTAGGAAGTTATTTAGCTGAAAATGGGTTATCCAATCAGCTTATGCATTACAGAGGAATCCTGATTGTTAGATTATAACTATCTATTCTTAGAGAACCTCAGAAAATCCTATCCATAAAAGAGGGAATGTGATTGCTGTATTATAAGTATCTATAGTTGTCTAGAATCTCATAGACTGTTGTGGGTTACTTTTGAACTCCTATTTTCGATAAAAAGGGGATGGAGGTTGTGAGGATAATTATAATAAAATGCTGATTTCATTAATTGCGATGCTAAAAGATCTTGTAGAATTACTATAAAAAAATATACTTTTGCCACTTCTAGAAACAGACTAAATTGCCCACTATGTCATCTAGGCTTGAGTTTTGTTTCTGAAGAGGGTGCATCTAGAAATTTCAAATTCGGAGTGATTAATGGAATAAACCAAAGTTCTGAATTTTTTTATCATTAATAATATACTATTGTTCAGATTGCAGATTTTGGATTTGACCTCAATAGTTGGAAATGTACACATGAAAATTCCATAAATATATGAAGAATATGATCTTCTAGTTTTTCATTAATAGATTCATAGTTGTTTGGTGATCCAAAACCTGATGTTTTACCTAGTTGTGTTTCGACCAAATTGGAGCAACCTTCCACTTTGGATCAAAAATCATTATCAGTGGCTGAACAAACTTCTTTTCCTGGGCGAGTTACTAAATTGTAAAAATCATTTTTTTTGGTGTCCATTCAGTTCTTTTGATCCAAAGTGGGAGGTTGAAACAAATTTTGTATGGTGAAGAAACTTCACATAACAATTATTGGATTAGTGTTTTTTTTTTTTTTGACGAGTAGTAAATGCTTTGAATATCAACAAAAATTACAGAGCAAATAGTTGTCAGTTGACTATATCAGTTTCATAGATTTGTTCTACTAATTTGATTGCAGAAACAACTATGCTAATTGGCATCACTGTCAAGATTCTACCCCCAAATTTGTCACCTTTTATTGACAACGAGGCTAAGGACGTGTTCCTGAGTATGCAGAAACAATCAAACGCGTGCAAGCAGCAGCTAAAACACAAGTGTTACCAATGCCTCTAGAAAATCAAGATCTAAATGTTCCTCAGGTTCTTTTGGTTGAAGGAATAGTTGATATGACAGAAGCTAATAAAGCTGCTGAAAGGAATCTGAAGGTATTTGCATTTTAGTCTTCTGTTTATGAAACTAGTAGTGTTTTCTACTTATAAGATTATATAAGGTGTGTTTTTTTGTATTGTATTACAGCTGATGATGCTTGAGAAGCAGTACCATGATGAATTGAACATGGAGCTTAGAGGAATAACATTCTCTTCTCTGCCAATTGTGAACCCAACGGCCTTTCACAGGTTACAATGTCACAGCAAAAGAAAATTAACTTTATGAAGCAATGAACTGACCTGTGCTATTACATATATTCTTCCGCCCTTTGTAAATACATTTTATCTGGTTTCACAAAGTATTTGTTTTGCTCTCTGGTTCTGTAGAGATAGCTCTTTAATTGGGTCATATGTGAATACGCTATACATTATTATAATCTCAAAATGCCCTTGTAGTCACGTGATTTGAACTCGTGACAATTTTACCGTTGGGTCAAGAGGATTCTTTCTTAGTAATTATATTGCATTTTATTTACTTTATCATTCGTGAGATGGGTAATTGCTTCTTCCGGTTACTTGTATTTGTTTTTTGGATCAGACAAATTACTTGAATTTTGTGGAAATTATATGGCTTCTAACTTTGCCACTTCCTGACAGATCAGTCAAGAAAGGAAAAAGGATAAGGTTAAAGCTTTTGCATGAGCGGAAGAAAAATGCAGAAACCAGAAAAAAACTTTAACTTGTTCTGCCCAATATACCGACTGCTTGTGGCTCCATAACAAGTCCCCTTCTCAGTTTTGACAAAGATTTTTTGATAGTATCGAATAGTTATAACATGAACGATAGCTCTATACTTGTTTTATATCATCTTTTTCATTATGTTTTTCATGGACATGCCTGTTACTGTATTCTATGCAAGATCTGTAATAGAGATTTATAACATTTTGCTGTCCTAAAATTCAAATTGACAATCCTTGAGTCTATCTTCCTATCTATTTGCAGCAGCATGGTTTTGTTGGAGTGAGTCTTTGAGAACAACTGAAGTTACAGGATCAAATCTTATTGTCTTCCATTTTCATATCAGGTAAGCAACAAATCCAACCAAGCCATTCATTCAAATCATGTTAGTCTGACATTCATTTAATTTCCTTATTATCATATTTTCTTCTCCTTCGTTTTAATTAAATAATTGAAGTTAAGGATCTTCAAATGTCCTAGCTTAGTCCAAAAGATTCTTTAGCATAAATATAAATGATATCTTTACTTTTAGACTTGTCAAACGCATTGTCTTGCTCTGCAAACTAATGGTAATGACAGGCAATGAGGTTGCGTTGCTTTCCTGAAGAAAATTAACGACAATGGCCATATATAATAAAAACCATGAACGTGCTTCCACCAACTTCCTCTCTTACCTATTAATCATAATTGCAACCCCTAAGGTTATGGTACAACATTAAGAGTGTTTAATTATCTTTCAAGCACTTACGGTTAGATTCCCAGTTACGGTACATTTGTAGGGATTTTTTTTCCAAATGAGACTCGCAACTAAGGGGTGTTGGATTTCTAGACCGCCCGCTGTGAGTACTTTCCGATTTACTTAATAGTCAGTAGAAAATTTTCATAAAACTAGACCGATCACCCCAAACTATAATGAGATTAATTATGTTTATATTAATTATCATATATCATTAATTATGATCATAATTATATTCCACATCACATGCAATAGTACTTGTAAAGGGCATTCTCAACGTCCCCACACTTGACTAACAACCACATTGATGAGTCCATGCCACAATTAATAAATGAAAGAGTAGAACACTGCTAATATTGTTGGCCCAACTTCAACAGACAAATTAGCATCTCAATCAATCTCTCTTTCCTTCACGTGGGAATATGTAATTATATATGGCCACCACAGGGAATATGTAATTATAGCTCCTACTAAAGGGAAAAATTAAGAAGGCCACACAACTACAAATTTATATTCACTCACCTTGAACCTCTTTCGATCACTCAACGCCATGAGCTCATTTGCGTAACTTCATTTGCATACATGGTTATACAATTGGTGTATAAAAATGAGCTTAATTTTCAAATTGACTACACTTGCGCCGGAGAGAAATTAAAAGAGACGATACATGTGTTGTTGTGTGTAGTATAATTTGAATACATTTCCATATCATTCAGCTTGGAAATCAAGGAAAGGAAAAGGGACCTCTCTCATCAAGTCTTCCAGCTCCCACTCTCCCACTCTAACGTTGTTTTCTCCACCCTCCCAATTGACCACCAACCCACCTCCTTCGCCACTGCAGCTATCACTACTTTGGACCATGAAGTTCCCTTCGACATGGCTGCTGCTGATCATGTAATTGCCACTGCTCTCCACATAATTTCCTCCACTCCCATCATCCATGCTGTACTTGTCCTCTTGGCCGCCGCCGTCAAGAGGCAGTGGCGGCACGAAGAGATCTTCACGTCCAGACATGATCAGCCCTTCTCCTTCTCCTTCCTCTATCTCCATCATCCCTGGCACTCCACTACCGGACGACCCATACGCCCCACAGTCTATGACCACTTGATGAGCCACGCTAGTCGGAGCTTCATGGAAGTAGGAGATCGTGCTTGGCACATTGCACCAACGGAACTCAGGAAGAGGGAGTAGATCATAGTGGCTGACATTAGGCGGCAGATTGCCCTGCAATGATGACGACGAAGACGACGATGAGTCGATGCACATGCTCTGATTTTGCCGGTCATATTGGTCCTTGATAGTGGTCTCTAGTTTAGTACTGATGATCTTCTGTTCTGATGATGATCCAATGTTGTTTGAGAACGGAGAGGATGAGATCTTTAGTCTCTTCTTGATGGTGGAGTTCCAAAAGTTCTTGATCTCGTTGTCGGTGCGTCCGGGTAGTCGAGCTGCAATTTGAGACCACCTACATTATATTAAACAAGAAACATATATACACACTGATTAATTAATTAATTAATAATTGATCATGGAGCTTAATTAGAGATGGTAATTAATAAATGAATACCTGTTGCCGAGGATGGAATGAAGGTGAAGAATGAGCTCCTCCTCTTGGACAGAGAAGGCGCCGCGCTTGAGATCCGGCCGCAAGTAGTTGATCCAGCGAAGTCGGCAGCTCTTCCCGCATCGCTGCAAGCCGGCATTCCTGGCGACGTCGCTCCAACACCCTTGCCCGTTCCTCATCATGTAGTTCATCAGCTTGTCGTCCTCCTCCGGCGACCACAATCCCTTCCTCAGCTTGCAACTATTGTTGTGGTTACTACCGCCGATCATAAGGTCATTGCCCGCCGTCATGGCATCGGCCGGCTTCCTCATCGGCAATTTACGGGCAGATGATAGAGTACGATCGAGTTGATGTTGTGGAGGAGGCAATTGGATATATATTCACAGTTAAGTAGAAGGTGAAATGAAAGAGAGACTGATGGCGATGTAGCAAGCTAAGGCACTCACAGTGAACTTTGCTTACAACACGGAGAAGGAGAGAATAGATCGGCCTCTGTTAGGTGTTGAGTCGAACAGAGAAGGAATTAAACACTCGAATTTGAACATTAATTAATTAATTAACCACACTGCAAATTATAAATCTACAAATAAATAACATTAAAAAGAGACTTTTAACGTGTGCCTGAGAGAAAAAGAGAGAAAGGGTACCCTGGAGGGTGGGTCTACTTGTCTTTGACTCCAGTTCTTGTCTTCTTTTTTGTTTTTTTCGTTTCAGCTATCTTCACTCACAAGGTAATCATTTAGAGCTGGAAAAGGAAAAAAGAGAAAGGAATACGATCTTGAGAGAAAGAGAGAGAGAGAGAGAGAGAGAGATTGTTTTGTTGTGAAGCCAAGCGATTTGCTTGGAGTTCACATAATCTCACACACTCTCTCTCTCACTTTTCTCATCATGAAGAGTAGATATGTATAAATTTGGAAGATACATGCAGTACTACAAATATGGTTATTTAATGCAGAGTGCAACGTCCTTTGGATAAAATCTACGCATGGTTTTCATTAATAGCCCTGCATGCATACACAACTGATCACATTTAACTTTACAATTTTACGTAGATATATATTATTATATCGATCCAGGTCATGATCAGCAAATCAGGTGCTTTCATAGCTTGTTTGAACAAAAGCTTGGAGTGCTCGTGTTGTATTCTCCTGAACTATGTACAGTATGTATTGCTCCTGCTGCACCCTTACTTTATAGCTCAGTGGTTGGTGGATTTGTCTTGGGAGTCTTCGTTTCCAAGTATGTATGTATACACGTATGATCTGCTTTCCCAATAAAAGAAAATTGAGAAACACTCAAGATATATTTAATTTAGCTCTACATGATCTCTTTTAGTAGGTTCACACAATGGTACTGTCGAATTATGGAGATTAATTATTGCCTTTGAGCCAACAACTGACAAAGTTTAACATATTCTTGGTATGTAAATGGAATCTAATTGCTTGTTGAGAATTGACATTGTTTTGTTTTCAGCTGATGAAATAATGACCATTCGAGTGATTTGAGAGGGGAGAAGAAAATTAAATCACGTAACTAATTGCCAATGCAAATCTTATGAAGAAGTACTGTTTTGTATAAAGGAGTGATCATCAATTTCAATCGATCAATTAATATGGGTGGTGGAAGGTGACTTTCTAAAGGAAATCTAATAAAGATCTTCTCATTAATTTTAATAAAAGAACTCGATGTGACTCAGTTGATTTGTCTAATTCACTTCCTTTGCCTGGCCTTAATTAACCACTCGATATATTTAGCATAGATTTGATAAATTGTTTCATTTTGATCAGGCTAATAATAATGTTTGCGACCTATGATGGTGATTCAATTTGTCCTTTTCCGATTTATTTGAGTACTCATTCAGATATTAAAGAATCTAAGATCATATTTAGTGAGAGTAAATAAAATTATTATAGAATATGTGAGTTTAGAAAACAAGTGAATCAGACACCAACGGATCACTTTTATGTAACTTAATCTATCATATTAAATATATCTATTCAGTTCAGGATTAAGAACGTTAATTATGGCACTCCTCCTAATTAATCCGGTGCATGGTGAAAACATGATTAGAACTTAGATTTTTAAGTAACATATGGTCAAAAATTGGGCCACGAGGTGGTGATCAAATAAAAGGAAAACGAATTAGCTCAAAAGTCTGATCAATCGATAATTATTTGGACCAGATGCAACTAATTAATCTTTTTCTTTTTCTGTCAAACAAAGGGAGAGAGGACATGACCACATTCATTAGGAATGTTAAAAATGGGTCGTCAACATAAACATATACAGTATAACTCTTAATCATGCATACGTTGAAAACGTAATTCATGCATGTTTTGTTTATGTATGTATGATTGTTTTTTTTTTTCACAGAAGCAGTCATGTCGATGCCGTTGATCATCATGTGTATGTTGAAAACATATTCAATCATGTGTTTGTTTTTTCCATAGAAGAAAATTTCCCATTAATTCAACCGAATAAAGATGTAATTCCTCCAAACTGCACACAGATTTTCAGATAGATAATCTCACCAAACTGCACACAGATTTGTTTCAATTCCTCTTCTGTGATATTAGGGTCCAAACAACCAACAACGATCTGCAATATAAAGGGGGAAAAAAATAAATATTTGCACCAATTTGGAATATTATTACACGTCACAAATCATGCAGATTATATGCAGCTGTGTTTGTGATATCCCTATGTTGTAGCTGCAAAAAAAGCTGCCAAAGCCATGAATGTATAATTCAATCAGTATTGCCAATTTAAGCACAGAAAATCAAGTTCACATTAAATTAATCTGAGTACAAGAATTTCTATCTTCTCAGGTCGTCCACAGCTGATCATCCTTGCACTTCTATTTCACTACTTTTCCTCATTGTTAGTCATATATAGAGAGCCAACAGGAGTCAAATGCTGGTTTAATAACGTCATGCTTTATTTACAGAGGTGATCAGTCGTGTATGGGCATTGCTATCTATTCATTATTTCTAACCCAAAACATTAGAATCTAACAAAAAAGCAACATTTTGAAGGGTTTTCAATCATTGAAATAAGACTAAATCGATGTAGTTCCATTTGCAAATGCTTAATGGTGGCTATGCTGAAGGAATAACCAGGTGACAAGAACCTGCATTAATTAGATTTACTAGAGCACCATTTTCAAACCTAAGGGAGAAGGTGTCATTTGTTCTTGGACTATCATGAAGTCTCAACTGTCAAAAATGCAGAAGCCCTTCTTGAGGGTTAACATTTCAGTGATCAGCTGGGACAAAACATTAGAAGCATATTAAACAATATTATCTCATAGTGCGATAACGTCGACAACAAGTAAAGCCATGGGCATGAGACTGTCCTAAAACTAATAACTATGATCTCATACTGTAAGGTATGCAAACTGTTGTGGATATTAGAAGGCTAATCAACAAATTCAGTAAGGGGAGAAAAATCATGGTTAAATGCATGCAATGAGTTCGTTAAGAGCTAATTTATATCGGTTCAATATATAAAAAATAATTAAATAAATAAGAATGAATACATATGTTTTAGTTCGTTAATGTTCACGAACAACGTTTGTAATTAATATTCATTAATAATATTCACGAATAATGTTACTAATAATGTCATTAATAAAACTCTTATCGATATACTAAATAAATACAAAAATTATTAAAATGAATATATAAGAATTATTAAATTCAATAACCAATCAAATAAATTTGAATTGAAAACTTAATAACATTTAAACAAACTAAGATCGAGTCAAGTTTAAATCAAACTTAAGCTCATAAAAAATAAACTAAGTTAATCTTAATATTATTTCAATAATTTAATTAGTTTATTTTATGCTTAACTTAACTAGGCTTAGTTAATTTTTAAATAAACTTAAAAACTCCAAAATTTAACTTGACTGGACTTATTTATCACCCTAATTATATACATGACAATTATTCTTCTAGTGTTTTATTATATAAATATTCAATAATTTTTACCGAATAAAAAAGAATTATAATTTTAAAATCATTTTTTGCATGATGAAATTTTAATCTAATTAAAATATTATTATAAATAAAAAAGTTTTAATTATTTATTCAAAATTATTACTCAATACACACACATATAAATTCGATAAAAAAATAAAAAGATCTATCAAAATTTAAATAGGTAATTAATAACACAAGTTAGTTGAGAAATTTATTTGATAAAACACCAATGTAGTAAATAATATGTATTAAGATGCTGATTTAGCACGTAGAAAGTCACCAATTTAAAAAATATTAAAACTATTTAGACAAAATTTATTGATATTATAATTTTATTATATTTTCACATAGTATCTGATAAATTTATTAGTTTTGGAAAAAAAATGATAAGTCTATTAAAACTCATAAATACGTATCAAATATTTGATACAGGCACGACTAATTTCCTTTGTGATGTATATTTGTGAAAATTACTAAATATAAATAATCATTTAGATTATAGAAATAAATTTTATATAATCTTTTATTATTAGAATGTAATTAAATATTTTGTTAGATTATAGAAATAATATATATATATATATATATAAACTGCGCGTCGTGTGCGCCCTATCGACGAACTCGCGCTCCGACTCCGAGGCATCCGCTCCACCCTCCAACGCCCGCTAGCCCCGACCCCAACCCTAGCCGAACACTCAGCGGCGGCGCCCTGTCCCCGACGTGCCTTGGGATCCGTTGGCCTTGCTTCGTTCGGTGGCGGCTGCCGCTGCCGGGGATCATCATGAAGGGTCTTTTCAAGTCGAAGCCGCGGACCCCCGCCGAGTTGGTGAGGCAGACAAGGGACCTCCTCGCCCACGTCGACGCGAACCCCAATCCCCGCAATGGCAAGCGGGATGAGAAGGTGAGCCAGCCGCCTTCGTTTCTTTGACGGAGTGATGGTTGAGTATGGTTCCGTTTTGACTCTTTCTGGTTTTGGAAGGCATGGGTTTGGCTTTTTCTTCCTGTTATGCTTACTTATGTTTTTTTTTTGTCTTTTCTGAAAGATGATAGATTGTTTTAGTCACTGTGAACATGATGGAATAATTGCATTTTAAACTGTCCGAGTATTTTGAACTGCTCGGTTCAGGTGATGTTAATCTTTGGTCATATGATGTTAATCTGCTAACGAATTACAAAATCTTTCCTCTCTCTTTTGTCTATGGGGTTTTCAATGCTATTAGATCCAATGTTCCAGTTCAAAGTATTGGAAAAAAAAAGTCCCTTTAAATTGATCAGTACATTTACATCTCTGGTTCTCCTATTTGCATAGAGACTTTCCCATAGCAAATCATTCACATAGAAAAATGTATAGGTAATGATGTTAATTTGGAACTTTTGGAGTGACACACAAGGAATACAGCAATATGAATTCTTACTCCAAACTTGAACCCCTAACTACGAAGGATAATACTTAGCAAAATCAATATAGCATTTTGAACATTTTGCAACTTGGTTGCTGAGAATTAACTTCACAAAGCATTTGCTATTTAATTAAAAGGTTGTCTCTCATGTTTCAAGGGATCTTTGATTTTATGATGGAAATGAAAAGGCTTACTAGTGATGGTACCTTCTAGAAAGGAACTTGAGCACATGTATCTCAAGTCTCAACTATATTGATTAAAAAATAATTCTAACTGCAGTAGATTGGAGTTGGGTCAGGCTAGATTGACGGAAGAATTAAATGTTTTTTCTTACTTTTTTTGGGAACTTGTATAACCAGCTTGCACTAACCTAGTAAATACCTAGCCTTGTTCCTTTGTTCAATATTATAGATAGGTCGCCTTTTTTTCTTTAGGATTCATAGAAGTAAGGTTTAGGTTAATGACATTTTCTTTAGACTCATCAAATCTAGATTAGGTCTGATCCACATATTACCTTTTATGTTTTGTCCATTTAAACATTGATTACTTTTATGTACTATAGTTCCATGAACTTAGTCATAGATCAAACATGTGCCTCCTCCGTCTTGAAATGATGGCTACATTGGACATATGGATTATCTAAATGATAACTCAATCTTAATTGATTATATTCAGAGGTATTCTCATTCTCTAAATATTAGCAACACCATTGAATTTACTTCTCCATCATGCATTGGTACCTCCTAGAGATATCATTATCCGTTATTATTCTCATTTTATGATTGGATTGTTTTCTTTATCCACATTGTTTCAAAAACAATGAGTTTGTATCGCTTATAATTGTCAAATATATCAAGTCTGCACATGGAGTCACATTTCTGTATGAGTTTTGTCATTCTCTTTTACAGGATAAATGAGGGATTTCTTACAAAATTTTCTTTCAACTCTTCTCATGCAGATGATAGAACTATGCAAAAATATTAGGGAATTGAAGTTTATTCTTTATGGCAAAAATGAAGCTGAGCCAGTTGCTGATGCTTGTGCTCAACTGACTCAAGAGTTCTTTAGACAAGACACTCTACGTGTACTAATTGTTTGTCTCCCAAAATTGAACTTAGATGTAAGTATTTCAATCTCTCACCAATCTAATGATCTTTGATCTTGACAAATGCCAGCAATTGAATATCCCAGATTTCAAGTAAATTTTACTGCCTTCCTTTAAATATTCATTTTTAGAATGAGGAATTTCTCTTGATTCATTGTAAAGTTTGCTAAGCTTGCTTTTATGAGACATTTAGGTTCAAAAGGATGCAACTCAAGTTGTAGCAAATTTGCAAAGACAACAAGTCAATTCACGATTAATTGCAGCAGATTATTTGGAAGCTAACAAGGATCTTTTGGACCTTCTAATTTCTGGGTAAGATTCAAATTGAAAATGTAACTCATTATTTTATGTCTCTATTTTATGGCCTTTACCTTCTTCTATTCCTGCCAGAACATGCTCTGATTTACTGACAACTATTTGCGTCATATTTTTTTGATTTGTTTGCTTTAAAGTTTCAATACCTTTGTTTTTAGATTTGGTTTTGTCAACATTACTTTTCAGAGAAACTGTAGTTGTTTATGACAATGATTTAGGTATCAGCTAAAATTATGATTCAATGTCAGTAGCTATTATGAGTTTGCGGAATTATCTTGTAAATCACAGCAATATTTGAAACCATTCCAGGAAGCTTGGGTCAAGGTTTAGAATTAGATCCATCTAAACTGTATAGAAAACAGTAACAATCAAATATAAATTGCTAATTCCACTGATACGGAGATATCTGAGTAATGATGATTATATGATGCTACTAACTTGAAAATTAAAAAAAATCCTTTGTGATTTTTTTTCTATTGTTTTTTCAGATTGGTATATTTTCTAATAATAAGTTTATTTGTTACACTATTATTCTTGTTTTGGGGATTTTATGTTACATGACACATACTTATGCGTGTTGCACATGCAAATCATTTTAAAATGTGCATCTCACTTTCTAGGTGTGACGTAGACCTCATTTCTTAACACCTACGTGCCTAGTGCCTTTTGAAGCATTGGTTTCATCATGTACTTGTAACAATTTGGAGTCTGGTGGTTCTCTCTAGGTTATCTTCAAATGTATCAGTTTTGTTTATGCTTATATAGGTATGAGGACATGGATAATGCTTTACACTATGGATTGATGCTCAGAGAATGCATCCGACATCAGTGTGTTGCAAGGTACAAGTTTTAATGGTTTGAACTCTGTCTTTATCTTTTACGAAAAAACATTGTGTGGGTCAAGTTTTTTATAACTAGTCACTGAATCAAATTTAACATAGTATTACAATAGGAGACATGTTTTTGAATCATTGTGTCAAATAAATATATATTCATCGGTAAAGTAACTTCTCACAATTGGATTTGGTCTAAGTTTAATCTGCTCTACTTAACTACATTTTTTTTGGAGGGGGAGGGTATGTATTTTGAGTATTTGCGTTAACTTCAGTGTCCATCCTAACTTTCCATTATAATGTTGGATCTCATATTTTCTTTAATATATCTTGATAGAAAACCTGAATCTTCAGTAATACTAACTTCCTAGATGTTTATTCTTTGCCTATATATCTGGTGTCCTTGGATCAAGACGACTTGTTTGAAAAACTATAATTGTAACAAAAAGACAAAGCAATTGGATTTGCATAGTTTGGCATTCTAAAACTGTATTCAAAGAGAGTGTTTAACTTAGGGTAGCCATAGCAAAGTAGTTTAGTGGTCGACATATGTACTATGGAGTTTTTTGTAAAAGCAACTGTTTGAAATATTGGCTAGTATTTTCAATGAAAAATGGAGCCTACTAGGCTATCTACATTCCACCTCATTAATTGGACCACACTTATGTTTTCCCTGGTAATATAGGAGAAATTGGTTCTCAACTTCAGGTCCTTAAGTAAATCGTACTCAATAATTCCATGAAAAGTCATGGAGAGCTCTCCCTGTTTTTAATCCAATCGTCTCAAATAGTAAGGTCATCTATTTATCGTTAATTTTATTCTTTCAATTGACCATTAATAAAAAAGATTGGTAGCTACTTGAAGATTTCTTAAATTGACAAATCGTTCTTCCTCGTTCTAACCATTTTGTTGTTGATCTAAATTACAGCAAAAGAATTGAATCTGAGAATCTGCTGTTTGAGTAATATTTCTGAAACACTGTTTTCCATTTTTACCATTTTGTAGTCAGATCTGCTTGATGAAAAAACATTATGGTAGGGTTGATTACTTTCAATTGGCAAATTAAGTATGAATAGTTAGAGCAAATCCTCCTAGTAAAGATTGCAGTCATTGCTTGGAGTTCAAACATTGTCTGTCCATTTATTGTCCATGTATGATTTATCCTTTTTCTTGGTAGTTGATAAGAAAAAATAATGAGACCGAGCTTTTCCCTGAAATTCCAAACTTTCTAGATTTGCAAACTGCTTTATTAGAAATTGTTTTTTTTTAAAGCTATTTTATTGTCCAATATATTCTGGTGCAGGTATATTCTAGAGTCTGATCAAGTGAATAAGTTCTTTGATTATATTCAAATTCCAAATTTTGACATAGCAGCAGATGCCATTAAAACTTTTAAGGTGAAATTGATGTCAATCCACCTTTTCTTATAAATATTGTTTCTAATTTTCAGTTGATTATTCAGGAGTATACCATTTAGATTCTCCCTCTAGTTTTTTATGATAGTATGTAACATCACAATATTACAAAAACTTGGTCATCTAGGACCTTTAGGTAGCTAATGTTCTTGTTATTGCTTGAATAACTAAAACTGGTGGAATTTTGGGAAGAAGCACAACAAATATATATATAAAGAAAATTTCAAATTTTCTTGGTCATGTCTTCATTAGTATGGTGAATATTTACCTCTTGTAGTGAGGTAACTTTATATTACCGTTTAGCTATAGCACAATGGTGATGCTAGTGTTCTTTCAATACAGGAGCTAATGACAAGGCATAAATCAACTGTTGCGGAGTATCTTTCCAAAAATTTTGACTGTGTACGTGATCCTTGACTCTCATTGAATGCATGTTCATCAACTTTTGTTACCCGTCTTCAAAAATTCAGTATTCCCAACTGGTGGCCATATTTTTCTCATTCTTTCACTTAACTGTTATTGTCCTTTCTTAGTATGCCCTTTGGTTATTTTGGCCTAAAAGAGAGTGGCTCTAGGGATGATGTTAGCCATTGATTTGCAAATTCATGTGAGCACGCACACATATATGAGAGAGAGTACCTGTATTTGTCGCAAGCAATGAAGATAACTAAGAGATGGAAAATTCTGTGCAGTTAATTAGAATCAGACTAGTCAATTGTCAGCTCCTAAATATAGTTGGATTATTGAAAAGAGTCGTGAAAAAGAAACCGATGTGTTATCAAATTCTTGTTATTGGAAAAATATGTTGCTGAACATCTACTTGTCTATGTAAGATCATGGGATATGAATTCTATTGACATAGATTTCCAAATTAATATATCTTCTATATGTAGCTCATGCTGATTGAACTCGAGTTTCTGTTCCTTGGATTTTAAACTGTGTTAGATGATACACAATTCTACCCAAATTTATCCCTTAAAGTCTCTGTTTAATTTGATAATTATTTATCTATTTCTTGTTTCAGTTTTTTTTGTTATATATATATAGAATTTAACTCAAGATTGCTGTCATCTGCTAATTATCTTACCAAAAGGCTTTTTTTCTTCTTTTACCCAAATTTACCCCTAAAGGTTCTGTTTAACTTTAATTATTTTATCTGCTTCTTGTTTCAGTTTTTTACAGAATTTAACTCAAGATTACTGTCATCTCCTAATTATCTCACCAAAAGGGCATCTGTCAAGGTGCTAATGATTTTTCTGAGTCTTTTTTCCCCATATTACTTTGAGAATTATAGATGCATTTTTTACATTAAGTCATTTAAAAAATAGATATCTTTCACAGTTCATATATAGGTTGTGTTCATCTTAAAAGGCTGCGAAGCGCCTAAGTCCTTAATTTCTTTGTTCATTTTTTTTTTCAGTTTTTTTCTTGATTCATCTTGATTATCTAATTGTTGAAACACTTTCTGCTTAATATTATTTTAACACTTTCCACTAAATATTATTTTCCCAGCTTTTAGGTGACATGCTACTGGACCGATCGAATTCTGGAACAATGGTGCGCTATGTTAGTTCAAAGGACAATCTTATAATTTTGATGAATCTTCTGAGGGTATGCTTGAATTTATCTTTATCTAGACAATATATATGCTTCCGAATATTTTACTTAAGAATCCTTTTTCTAATTTTTGGCAGAAAAGTTTCTTCATGCAAAAATTCAATCATTATTAATTCTGAAGTTAGAAAAAACAATCACAGGCCAAAAACGATATGAAGAATTGGGGTACCTAAATACACTTGAATATCCCCTAACCTAATGTAGGATTGAGATGGACATCAAAGTAAGTCACATTTGTCTAACCAAACAAAAAACTAAGATGCATATAAGTTTAAATTTAAACAACACAATTTCATTTCCATTATTAATCAACTTTTAAAATCTCATTACCTATAATCGTCAGTTAAATTGAGCCCATTTAATTGTCGTTCACCCTCACCAAGTTGTTTCTCGTTCTTCCAAGACCACCAATAGAATGGTGCAGGAAGGTAATGCATCTCCTTTTCAGCCTTAAATTGATACTAGATTTGGTTGAATCATGAATAGTTTAAAAAAAAAAAAAAAGTAAATGACATTGAAAATTTAGTGGATGCTCAAACTTCTCAGCAGAATGTTTGACAAATTAAATTTAACTTTTATTGGCTTAGCAGTGACTCCCACGTCCCATTCATGGTCTTAAAATGGCTCGGCATCATATGCAGTTGCAAAGGAGGATTTTGAAATGGGCAATACAAACTGTATCTTACTACCTATGGCATATAAACTTAACCACATATGGCATATAAACTTAACCAAAGTGATTTAGAAACCTAAGATAATTTGTCTAGTAGCTTGCAACTTGTAACGGTTGATTTAACAATTGTTTTGAGCTTGGTTACCAGAAGAGACCTGAAGTATTCATTACCCGGAGATAGTGCAAAATTAGAAAAGTCCTTAAGTAAAACAATGATTGAGTTGAAGTGATTGTGTTAAACGTCAGAAAGATACTAGAACTTACCTGTTTGCCTGCTACTTTCTGACTATTGACCTTTTACACAATCCTCCATGCCGCTCAGAACATGATCGTCATGTTTAGTCTTTGAATTATGACAAACCTTCTATGACTTAAACTAAATTGGAGGGAAAGACATGCAAGAAGATGTTGCAAAGAACCTTGTAAAATAATCTGAAGTGTTTGTGCACCTCTCAAGGTGCCACGAATTAATTTTTATAAGAACACGAAATCATATTGTATATTTATTCTATTATGATTCTGCAACATTAATATGCTGTCAAGCCACTAGATAACATGACATATATGCATCATGCTGATGGGAATGGAAGCCCCATAGGTTATGCATGTCAAAACTATTTGAAATTAGTTTAATTTTAAAAAATTCACATCAATATGCAAAACATATTTATGGATATACATAACGATACAAGGCACATAGCAAAGATATATGGTTTATATATATACACGTAGAATACGTGTGCACTATACATACGAATATTGTAGTTATCCATATTTCCCTATTTTCAGGAATCTAGCAAAAATATCCAGAATGAAGCCTTTCACGTATTCAAGGTATAATTTCTCTCCTTATTGTGATACAAATGCTGCTCTTCATTTGTTTTTTTTATTTGTGATTATTTTTTGTTCTGAAATTTCAGTTATTTGTTGCTAATCAAAATAAGCCACCTGAAATTATAACCATACTGATTGCAAACAAAAGAAAGCTTCTTCTCTTACTTGACAATTTGAAGTTAGACAAAGGTATATGCTTGAGCTCTTCAGTCTGAATGTCTGAACAAACAAAAAAACAGTGGAATGGTTCCTCATGGATTCTGTATCTTTTATTTTTTGTTCCGCAGAAGATGAGCAATTTGAAGCTGACAAAGCACAAGTCATTGGAGAGATAGAAACCCTTCACTAAGAGAATTCTTCATAAAATTCAATAATATCAGGCTTTTCCATGTGATACTATAATTTATGTTAATGCATTGCTCTAATCTCCATGTGAACAAATGCTGTATATACATATAGCAGATGCCAAGGCCGGAACGTGAGTCTACTCTCTAGTTCATCGTGCTTTGGTTTGACTCACCTTTTTTACTTTGCTGGTTCACTTGAAAAAGGCATCTGATTGCAGACATCAATCATTACTTGGCCCTGTGAATTTTTGGCTGGTAAATCCATGCGCATTCTAGGCACTTCAGCCAATTAAATTTGTCTATGAACTGTATGCGTTCTTGCCTCATTGAACTCAAACAAGTTTCACTTCATTCTCGTACTGGAATCTATTGCATTTACTATTGATTAGAATGGGATTCTATTTTGAATTAGCACTATTGAAGCTTATGCTTGCATGTTTACTCAAGTGGCAGAAAATACATCAGATCAAATGTTGCAATCAGGAAGGTCAAAGAAAATCACTAAATTTGTTTTCATATTATATAAATAATCAAATACCAATCATCAAAGTTGTTTGGGTTTAGAAGTACCAAACAAATGACAATACGTAAATGTATTATACTGGTATCCCTTGCCATGCAATCAAATCCATCATCCAATTTTGTACCCTGGAAGCAATATCCATTACAACCCAGAATAGTTTGGGTTTAGGATTTAGTAAGTTGACTTACAACAGTTACTGAAATGATTGTAATGCTTGGAGCCTAAAAACAAAATTGGCTGTTAGAAGGCTTATGCAATACTTGTGGTAGAATGAATCATCTACTCACTCAAACTGCAACAACGTGTTCAATGTCCAACATAGTTCGTGTGGCTCCTTTCACATTCTGTCCGTCTACATAGTGCTGTCTACAGACAGGCATGTAAATATCAGAGCCACCGATAAGTTCAGTTTGTTTTTCGCCTGTTTTCCTTAGAGTGAAGAGTGCTCGCTGGCCGCACAACTCACACCTTGCTGTAAGCTTTGTGACTGAATCAGCCAGCGGAATGATATCAAGCACCGAGCCAAATCTCCGTCTGTTAGAAGACATGGTTGTGTTGAGGCTAAAAAGATTACTAATGGCATGTTGAGTATGGGCAGTGAGCACCCAGCGTATTGCAGAATACAAAGCTCAACCATTTGAGAATCATAATATCAAAAATATCAAAACTATGAACTCCATTTAGGTAGTCGAAGCTTAACGATGATTCTTAAATGCCATTCTCTAAAGAAAGAGGCTGATTTACCTAAGGTAGTCACCATCCAAGCCGGCAACAATAACTGTTTTCTGATCACGATCAGCAGCATTGCAGCAAAAATCGTAAAGATCCACAAAGAACTGGGCTTCATCAATCCCTATCACATCGAGCTGCCAATGCATGTTTTTTAATATTAGCTAGAAAAAATCAGGCAAACATGTGAGCCTTATATGTGAAATAGAGCAACATGCAACAATTTATTGGAAAGTTTAATTAGTTCACCAATCTATCATTCCTTCGAGAAAAAGAAATTTATCACCTTACAAAAGACCACCCAAATTCATGTGTTTGAATTTTGATCATTGGATAACATAAATATACCCTTGATAAGCAATCTTATTTCTTATATACTAAAGTGTCAATCATGAAGTCATTACATTCATATGACTAAACAGAAGCTTCTCTTATATGGGTTCTGTTTGTGTGAAGCATACAACACATCTAAGCATCATTTGAATGAGTTGATACTTATAGGAGGAAGAATCGGAAAATAACTAAATTCTCTATGTAGATGACAACTGTTCAAGGACAAGGCCAACTCCAGGTAGACTTCTCAATCAAGGACAACACATCTATGCAGAAAAAAATGAAAACCTACTTGATCGAAGTCATTGTAATCCAAGGGTGCAAGCGCTAGGAAAGATGAAATTGAGCCGGTTGGAAAGACAAGTGCTAGGGCAAAGAAGAGTTGGATGGAATTGCCAAAAAAATAAAATAAAAAAGAGAGAATGGCACCCAACATCTGGATATAACAATCAAAATTTTCACTAAAACACAAGCATTTCAGAATTAGTAGAACTACAGGAAATGAAAGTTTATGCTTATGAAAATTAGAAGAAAGGATGATAGAGGCAGATTCTGGAAACACTGCTACTCTAATTATGTGAAATATTCAATATCTGAAGTATGACAATTAATCCTAGTCAAAATCAAGCTGTTATAGATTACATTTGCTTTAGTTTAGTATTAGTTACCTTATTATAGGCTTCTGCCCCCAGTCGTTCTCGGAACAGTGAAAGCTCCGGAAGAGCAATACAAGGCATTTTTGCACCATCATGAGTTACTATGGAATCCAATCCATATCTCGTATCTTTGTCAGATTTAATTACAGCCACATTTCTGTTCAAGAAGTTGCATTTTGGTTAGATCATCTTGGCTGAAATCCCTAAAACAAATTGAAGGCTCACAAAATCTTGAAAAATGTACATAGAGCGTAATCAAATAAGCTTGCTCTGTGTCAGACAAACAGGAAAAGTAATAAAAGAACAATTTTGAAACACAAGATGGCATCTTTATTGCAGAGAAGCCTGGTAAATCTAATTTAGGGTTTGAAGAGAGTGAGGGGGGAGAATCTGACCTTCCAGTGTTCTTCTCGGCTAGAACGCGACGGAGAAGAGCGGTGGTCTTCCCGGCGAACATCGGGCCGGTGATCACATGAATCTCACCGCAAGCAACGCGAGGGTGCGCAGGCGAATCCACGTCGACGACGGGAACTTTACAGTGACTCCTGAAGGAGAAGATGGATGAGGAAGAGACGGCGGGGAGGCCGGTCGGTGATTTGGAAAAGGAGGTAGGGGGAACGACGAGGAAGGGCTTGGAAAGGAGGCGGCGGCATGGAGGAAGAGGAGCAGAGAAGTGGAGATGGAGGAGAGACCTCATCGTCACGGGCATGTTGACGCTGGCTATAGAGCGGCAGAGGCAGAGTCTAACAATAAATGGGTTTAGGGTTCATCGACGGGCTCCCGCCTTCTCCACCTTGACTTTACGTCTCTAACAATATAAAAAAAAACTACATAATCAATAAACTAGAAAAAATATATATTTAATATACA
>JBAMIB010063442.1:0-15177 GCA_037177415.1 Kaempferia rotunda
ATATAATGAACTGTTATCCAGCGCGTCGCACAGTGCACGACTGTGCACACGCAGGTTTCTGGTGGTGTTGGCTTGAATGTTTTTTATTATTATTATTTTTTAATAAAAAATTATTTTTTATAAATATAAATTCTAAATATCCGATTATGTCCATAAACATCTAAAATTAATTCATTTTAATTTTTTTTAACTTAATACTATAATTTAATTAGGAAGTATAAACCTTATAGATATTTTAAAAAAAAAAATTTATCCCTAGGTGCAAGCTTCCCAATTGGTTTATAGTATTAAAGCGATAAAATTTTAAGATTCTAAGTTCAGGTTTTCTAATTGGGTTAGAGTATTAAGTTAAAAGAAAAATTAAAAATGAACCAATTTTAAATGTTTACGGATATAATCGAGTATTTAAAATTTATATTTATAAAAAAAACATTTTCTATTAAAAAAAAGATAGATACTGGATGATAATTAGACGCTCTTCGACTACACTATAGCCCCGGGGACTTGTTTAAGCATGGTGCCGAGTGATGGCTAATTATAAAGTAACGCTGACATTTTGCTCAAGTCGGGATTAATGAAGTACAAAAAATTGGAGATCATAGAACGTGTTAAACACTCAAATAAACCAAGAAAAAAAAACGTCAGAAGGACAGTTCAAAGAGAACAAAGATTCTACAAAGCTCTACCCTCCATTACGTGATATTGTTTCATGCCAATATGGTCTATTTAGCTGCATAACAAAAATTGTCGACCAAATAATTGCTAACAATCCCTTATTTTGGCTGATAAATATGGATTACTTACTAATTTTTTTTCAGAACCAATATGGTCTATTTATTCACACTATTGTCGACCATATAATTGCTTACTATACGGTCGGCAAACTTTTAAAAAAATTATTGACTGATACCTTTTGCATTATTAGAAAATATGCAAAAATGTGAATAAATTATGGAAGAACAAAAAACCATGAGCATAAAAAAGTTGAGTTTTTTAAATCATCACATTGCTCCCAGCTATAAAGAAGAATTTTCTTTGTTGGTACAAAAACAATCATTAGGACAACAACAGCACATGAAAGTAGCAAGTCAATAAAATGAAAAGTGAAAATTAAGGCGACCACTATATCTTAAGATGAACAACAACTGGCCTTCTTGATAGCTGATACATCATCACCAATGTTGATTGTTTGTCCCTTAGGTAATGTTGCCTGATCGTCGCTTGCTTCGAGTGCCTTCCTGCTTGTTATGTGGTGTATCTGAGTGAGCACTTCTGTGAAGGCAGTATCGACATTCGTAGACTCAAGAGCCGATGTCTCCATGAAGAAAGTATTCTCATTTTCAGCGAAAGTCTTTGCGTCGTCAGTTGAAACTGCTCTAAGATGACGCAAGTCCGCTTTGTTGCCCACCAGCATAATCACAATGTTAGATTCAGTATGATCCCTGAGCTCTTTCAACCAACGCTCCACGTTCTCAAATGTTATGCGCCGAGTAGCATCATACACCAAAAGTGCACCAACAGCTCCCCGATAATATGCACTCGTGATTGCTCGATACCTGATATAGGTAGGAAAAGAGAATCATAAATTGAAGCAACACAATTTTTTTGTTATGAAAAGATACACAACTTTAAGTAACTACCAGATAGTAGTACCAAATAGTGAGAATAAACTTCGTTAAACTATGAATATATTTCTCTAGAAAAAATAGAAATACAAGATTGCATAGAAGTACGCAAGGAGAGTGCCAAAGATTACTTCTATGTTATCATGTTATTCATGTAGCTGAACATTCCTAAGCAGTAGTCATTGTCCTTGATGGACACCTTTAACCATAAACATAGCAGTGATACGACCTCAATCGCATATATGATTGCGTCAAAGAAACATAGGTTACAATATAGTGGTATAAACAACTAGATAAATTTGTAAACTCAGTAGCCCAAAGCAAAGTGTAGCATAACTATAAGTGATTGAAGAGATCAGAAGAATACTATTAGTATAGGCTGCATACAGTTTGTAGGGTGATCTTCAACATGCCAATAATGCAAGATTCGTTCTGTTAACTTCAGTCGAAGATGAAGGAATTACAACAAATTGTGATCCTTTGAACTTAAGAGTGGGCAGAGGACCAATACAAGTCAATTTTTATTTTCCTTTTAACCATGCTAGGGTATCACATATTTTCTTCTTTCTTTCTCTAATCATATTCTCTCTCTCTCTCTCTCTCTCTCACACACACACACACACTCTCTCTCTCCACCCTGAAACACTAGTTCTTCTTCTTTTTCTATCTTCTTTCTCATTCTATCTCCTCTTAAGATATAATGACCTGCTAGCAAGATTCTAGTTGGAATCGCTATTTAACATTGATGAACCAAAAATAAGTCAGACTAAGCACTCATTAATGAACATGCTTTTTTAAAATGCAAGAGGAACCCAATTGATCGAAATAAAGGAAAGTTCACCGCAGCATTCGTTATTCCTAGCATCAGTGACTACATCCATAAAATCCAAATAATCCATGCATAAGAACCTGACACGAAGAATCCAACCGAGAAAAAAAATGAAGTTTGCCACTGGTTAGTCATAATTCCTAGCATCAATGTAACTAGATACAAATACACTGTCAAAGGAATTTACGGCGTTTAACTTCCTGCCCCCCAATACTACAATTTAAAGTGTTATAAATTTAATTTAAAATCAGTATGATTGCTCAGCAATCAGCATCCGTTTTCCAATTAGTTTTGTAAAAATGGAAACTATGACATACTCATGACCATGAACAAATCTTCTGATATAATGTAAGAATGGTTCTCATACTGACATGCATACATTGCTATGGAAAAAAAAATCAATACCTAGAAAAACATTAAGAATGAATCGAAATTTCCATATATACTAACTATCCGTTCAGCTTATTCATTTGTTTTTTCTAACCCACCAATACAAGATTGATGTCCCATTAGGAATGAAATTAACAAAAGGAAGATAGGAAAACAAAATGGAGAATATCTAGGTTAAACAGTCAAGCCTTGTTATGGCTTCCTAAGAGGAAAATTGAGCAGACGTCAAACACAATTATAAATGTCGAGACCGTCTGTCTAACAAGGAAGATATTACTTGCTATGACAGTTTTCAAAAGTTTATAAGCTTTGAAAAATAATGGAGAAATTCCCATGTTTTGCATCCCATATCCTTGTACAGGTCGTTGAAGCAAATAATACATAAAGCTGCAATCCTAAAAATGTCATTATAGTGATTCTTAATGGATATATGATTGAAAAATCTCCTACATTAGGGATCTAGTCCAGTTCATGACTAACGATCAACAGATGTCTCTGTAGAAAACTGCTGCTGATATGAATCAGCATATGACCAGCAAGGATACGCCATAGAAGTTAGAACCACATACACATGCATCAAAATCATTCAAGTCCACAAAGTCATATGGGACATTGATTATCCATCTGCCATAACTCATGAAGGTTAGAATATATCCAACTTGCAGAGGATAGGAACCGAAGAACTACTTCCCTCTAAAGGAGAGAGAGAGATGTTTTAACATCCAAAACAAGGATAGGTACGTCCTCCTACATGTTTAGTTGCGCATCATTATCATACTATACCACTGCGGCAGTCATAGGTGGCTTAACCCTCTTAACCATTCTGAAAAGAAGCAGATTCAAGAGAAAACGTATTTGATTAAGCGATCCAACGTTGACAACAAGCTCAACAACATGAATTGCAATAAGGACTGATCTAGCAAAACCTAATTTTGTTTACAATGGAAATAGCGTGCACAAGATTTCACTAGAAAGCTAAGTCCTAGATCCCAAACTGAAGAAAAATAAAAGAGAAAACAGAGCGATCTGCTAAAAACTACTAGCTGGATTTAAAGATCGAACCTTTCTTGGCCTGCGGTGTCCCAAATCTGTGCCTTGATGACCTTATCCTCGACGTAGATGATCCGGGTGGCGAACTCGACCCCGATGGTAGCTTTGGACTCGAGGCTGAACTCGTTGCGAGTGAATCGAGAGAGAAGGTTGGATTTCCCGACGCCGGAGTCACCGACGAGCACCACCTTGAAGAGGTAGTCATAGTCGTCGTCCGACCTGTACGCCATTACGCGATCGCCACAGAAACAACCACCGTCGCCGAAGAAGCCGATGAATTCTCCGACCTGATTACTAGATCCAAGTTCTCTTGGTGCGATTAGCGACCGGAGCTCCCGAGAGACCCGGGTCTGCGCCGCCTCGGCCTCGGAAACGAGTAGGAATGGGGGGAGTTTCGAAAGGAAACGCTTCTAGGCGGGCACCGTAGCGTCTTGTCTTCATCCCTTGGCGGCGCTTAAAAATGGAAAAATAATAATAGCAATATTAATAAATAATTATTAATAAGGCGCTCTTTATTCTCATTTTGAACTTAAAAAATAAATTTTTACCTTTTTTTTTACATGATAATGATTAATGCATTTTCCATTCTTATCACATAATAATAAAAATGGAAACAAATCTTCTTTTTTGATTATTAATTTCAATTTGCCCATTAAGTATCTTTATTTTTTCTATATAGAAAATATGATCATATTACTATTCAAATTAATATAAATTTGATTTCAATTGTCAAATAGAAAGAGTTCAAATTTAAATAGACAACTTGAAAATTCAAAAAGTCAAGGGTCAAATTCTAACTTTAGCTATTGTTGTAAATTTAATTTTTATGCACGTGGAATTACGAATGTTATTTATTAGGGTAATTCTCAAAGTCAAAATTTCCAAATCTGGAGATTAATTGAAACAGTTGGAGGAATTTTGTACATTTTACCAGAAGGCTTTGTTGAAACCTATAAGAAATTACAAGTAGAAAAAAATAATAAAGTTTAAACATTAATTGCTTTAAAACGATTGTAAATCATTTAAACACTTTGAATCATTTAATGGAGTTGCATACATCTATTTATTTAGAAAACAATAAATTTTAAAAAGCAAATTATTGAGAGCATATTTTAATACTTTAAATTTTTAATGTATGATGATAACAATCCACACCAAAAAAATTCTAGAGAACTTTACATAAGTTTTCTTCCACTAGTATTTTCTTTTACTTAACAATTTTAAAGAGTTGTATGGCACACGAAACTCTTATTAGTACATATATTTATGAGAAATGATTTGCTCAGAGAATAAAACTCAAGGAAACCTCAATGACACACACATAAAGTGGTGGGGCCCACAAAAAATAAAATAGTAAGTCCCATCACTATATGTGTGTCATCGAGCTTTTCCTTGAACATATCATTGCTATATACAAGATAGCCGACATGAAAAGCAAAGTAGCCACCCAAGTTACCTCTCCGAAGAGGACTACACCCATACATATACAGACTCAAACCCATTAACAGCCCATCAGTTAACGAGTTAATAAATTCTACCCATATAAATCCATGATTAGAATATCAAATTAGATAACTTTAATGGATTTGTTTACAATGAACAAATCCGTGTGTTACTAATATATCAGGCCACCTAATGGAAGACTAAATCCAACACATCCATCAAGTTCTTACAAAATGAAAGGGGTTGTACAAGGACATAACACCTCAAAGTTCTATAGATTTGATGCTTCGGTTCACCAAACTTCTTCCTGTGTCCTTAACCCCTTGGCACCAATGCAGACTACTGCTGCTGAGATTTTTGTACCATCGGAGTATCTGCTAAGTTTTGATCTTGTTCGACAGACCCGATGCATCGCATAGCTTTGAGTATCGAATCAGTATCATGCAAGTGGAAGGGTGCTCTAGCAGGAAGACAACACAGAGACATTAAAGCTAACTAGGAGAGGAGATGCAGAGCTCGAGTCAGTGAAAGCTGAGAAGATAACCAGATTACCCGTGGAAGTCGAAATTCACCATTCGCATGTCTTCTGAGATCTCAATCTCCACTGTGGCTTTAGGATTTGTCTGTCAGCCATAGAAAAAACCAAGTTTAGATAATATCAGAGGTGTAGTGAAGCTGAAGCCATTAAGTAATGATACTAAGAAATCGTATCTTTAAATTTCCAGATCAGTGTTAACATATTTGAATTCCCGACAGAAGTGCAATTGTTGAAAATGTTAAGACAAAATGAAAGTTTTTACATGGGCTCATAAAACTGAGTGACTGTGCAACAAGCTTAAGAGATATTAGTACCATGCATATTGAAAACAAAGAATGCATTCTACCTGAAACAAAAAAAAATCAACATACCCGAACCAACAAAAATGGTAGAGCTATCCCGTCGGAAGAAACACTCCCTAACTTGTGTGACAGTTGGTTCCGGCATATGAGATTGCTGATATCTCTATACTTGAAGAACCAAAACAGTACACCATCAGCTATATCAAAACCTCAGGTGTCTTTTTGACAATTTCTTTCAGTTAGCTATGTTTAACAATGGTTTTGCACAAAAATAAAGAAAAATGCACCTTGTTCTCCAAATCTCGTAGAGAATTTGCTTTTTCTTGGATCTTAAGTAACAATTTTCTTCTTTCCTGCACAAATAAGCAGGTCAGAATCATAAACATTGTATGTTTTTCAAGTCTTATGTCTGTATAAGTAAAACTGTAAAGCAAACCTCAGTTTTTGCCAACTTGTCAATTCCATTGCAAGGAAAACCGACCCAAATTATCTCCTTTTTGTCTTTCGCAATAACATTAATTGCCATCAAAACATTAAATGCATCATAAACTCTCCTTCGTATGTTTTTCTCATCAAACTATCCCACACAATAGAAACAGTGAGATTAACACTACAGTAGCACACAAAAAATGGCACAGTTTCATAAAGCTTAGAAAATGGATGCATCTTGAGATAAAGCACGACCTTAGTATCCTTTTTCTCCATGGATGATAAGTCGCAAATTATTTCATCTGCAACCTGGCAGACAAGTTACAAACAGTTTGAAAAGTACATAGAACTCATGTTATATAAAAACTATCATGTTTTAACTTTGAGGGTTTCATTCATCCCTTAGCAACATTCTATTGAGATGACAGATCTATTGTGTGGAGCTGAAAGAAGCAAACATTTTTATTTTCTTGCCTGTCTAGCAACTACTAGCTACGCTAATTTATACCAATTTAACATAATTAATCTTCTATAGATAATTAATCTTCTATAGGAACCTAATGAACCGTGGATAGTTCAATGTTTCACTGTCTATGAGGATTATATTATGCAAAAGTCTTAGCAAAAGGTTAGTCTTTGTACACATGCATGCGGTAAAAACTTAGTAAAGGACCAAACAAAGTTTAACAGAGAGCAAATTTTCCAAGATTGTAGAACAATAATGTGGGAACTTCTGTGAAGGAACTCTTTTAACATGCACAAATCATAAACCTAATATTTCCTGGAGAAGTGTCCAATGCCTTCTGCATGTCGAAATTAGGATTAAGTATCATTTCAAATGCAAAAAATGTTTACATTTTCTATAAAAAATCCTTGAAGATTTCTCACTTAAGCATACAAAATAACTTGCTTGGAGGAAGAGAATCAATAGTGTTTTCATCATTACCTCATTATAAGTAGTTCTTCCCTTCTCCTTAACCTTATCACACACTGAAAAGTGAAAAATCAGACAATTAAGAGTGTGCCATGAGAAGATGAATATAATCACTTATTTGATTTGGCAAGAATGCATTGTGAGTATGTGTGCAAGATTCGGGGTTGAAATTATAATTATAACACTGCCAACTACTTTAATTTGAGATTTCATGCAAATAAACACACACATACTTTCTGGGTAAACTATGCCAAAAATATATACAAGACAAAGAATGCTTACTTGAGCACAAGGTAAGGAAGTTATCAACGTAAAATGGCATAGAAATGACAGAACAATCTCAAAAGTAATTAGCTTGTGCCTCCTTACCTATTGTACTGAACTTTCTAAGGCCCCACCCTTTGATTCTTGGTGCTTTTCGCTTTTCTTCGACAGGACTGATTTTAAGACAACAAAATGAGCCTCCTAATCCTTAATCAGATGTGATCTAGATATCAAAAACAGCATAAAGTCATAACCTAACAGAAGCTTCTATTTTCTTGTCTTCTTGCTCACACGAGTCATCCAGATTTGTAGTATTCTTGCACTTTGTACTCATCTCTGTATCAGTGACTGCTAAAGAAATCTCACTGCTATGGATCACATGCATTTGCCACGACCTCTAGGTGAATTAAGCAACTGCATTGCCAATTTAGAATAGTCACTGATGGTTCAGAACAGAAAGCACATATGCTACACGCCGTCAATTGTATTACTATAAAAGCATAATGCAGTTATGGTAACAGAAGATACAATGGCATAAAAACAGAACAAATCCCTTCCGTAAAGCTTTCTCGATGTACATATTTAGAGTAAATGTGAGGACTGATGCATTAATATAGCATAACTGATTACCAACGCAGAAATGCTCAAGTGTCGGTGAACAATTGCACACACACAAATAAAACTTATAACAAATCTCCGTGTGAGACTAAAGTAAGGTGTCACATAAGAATTCTAATGAAATTCCTCTATTAGATAGGGAAGTAGTCCACACAAGGAAAAATAAACTAGGAGCAAGAAATAGCCAAAGGTGAATCCCAAATCCCAATTGTGTAGGAAGATTCTAACCTACCATTCGCCATTAAAATGAATCACAAATTACAAAGAACATAGAATATTGTTGAAGTTAAGATGATCCACACCGATTAGCCACACATGAACAAATCATTGAGATCTATCATCTATGATTTGAAGGATTATTCCACTATCAAATGAGAGATCATTTTAAAATTGAATGTGCATTCCTCCAACTGAACAAATGGGTGGTTCTGTCCCAACTAAATAGTGTCAAAGCCAGATTTGTATCTCTGAGTCATGATGGCATCATAGAAGGTCACGAAACCCTAAGATGTTCCAATCTATTCATCTCACATGGATAAGTTCGGTGATCTAGTACATTCATATATCAGAAAGATGTCCCTTCTCTTGAGTGACTATCCATTGGCTCCACCCTAACTTAACATGGTACCAAAGCTAGGCCTCTACTTTCGAGAGCTGAGAGGGCATATTGACCCATTAATCTCATATGAACAACTGTAGCGATCCATTATATCTATGACATTGACTCATGATCTAGGATGCTCCACATCTATTAGTTTGAAATGCAGTGTTCATTATATCCATATATTAATTGCGGTATGGAATGAGCTTCTCGCTCCAATTCAAACTTCAAAGAATGGTGCCAATTTCATTCCCAAACTAAAAATTCACATCTCGACCAGTGGATGGACCATAGAAACATCAAGCACGTCCAACTACATTATAATGAGATGTGTTAATCTCTTAACACAGCATCTGCTGAAACAGAAGAACACGCCGGAGCCACCCAACTTTAACATGCAATTACCACGAACAGATTGGGGCTAATGTAAGCTGTACGTTAGCACCATTACGACTCTAATTAACACCAACGTTTTGCTCAGAACTTGTTCCACAACAAACGGGAAATGTAACATCCAAACAACAAGATGGATCAGAAATAATCATACTTACTGCAAGAAAAAAAAAACCTAAATTGATTTCTGAAAAAGCGAAAAGGAGGAAAATGGAAGCAAGAGATCGCTGGACCGAGCTAGTTGAAAGGGAAAGGCAGGATTAAAGGGAGGCATTAATAGAAAATCAAGAAGAGGGGGAAATGGACCAGGTAAAGAGAAAAGGAAAGGAAATTCCTTCTCCTTCGTCTTCTTCTCCTTCCCTTCCTTTTGCTTTGGGAGGAAGAGAGGAGGGAAACGAAATTTGGAGTGGCGAAGAAGATTATAAGATTTGGCAGGGGGGAATCTTGGCCGTGCACGCTGCCGGATTTGATCATTTGAAGCGGTTAGATTTGGTCGGTTGGAATCCCTAACACGAGACTGGAAAAGGAGTGCAGTACGCAGGATGGACGCGACTTCTGTAGTCGTTTCTCTATTTAAAAATAATAATGATTAACTTTTAAATTATACTCTTACATAAATAAAATTATAACTAATATTTTATAAAGTTTAATTTTAAATTATAAATTCGGCATTCTTCCAAAATGTGAAAATAGAAAATTGTGGAATTATTTATGTGAACTACTCCATAATATGATCTACTTCTGTTCATCAGTAACACATTAGTTAGTAAAGATTAAATTCCAAAGACTAAAAACGCAATCCACAAAGAGGCAAACAACGAACAAACTGGAGAATCGAAAAGTCTGAATTCAAGCTTAAAAATCATCAGGGAAAAAACATTTGAGTTTAGCTTACAATGCCTTAAAAAAACTTCTGCCTTCAAAAATAGGAAGATTAAAAACTAGTCCGAGCTGAAACTTAAATTGCACAGTTGCACAATTCTTCACTTTAGCTTTCAGTTTGTTCTCTCAACCGACGAATAGTGCTCCTCACGGTCACGGCGCTGGCAGTGCTGCGCAAAATGAAGAATGAAGTGTGAGCAAAAGAAATGAAGAAACCTTGCAAGAAGGTAGAAATTTTGTTCTCACTTCAATGTATAAGCACCACCAGCCTTGACCTTGCCACAATCCTTGCAGCCCCAGATTCCAACAGCCTTTCTTTTCACAGCGAACTAGCATAAAAAGAAATGACATTTAACCAAGTCAATGGAATGATCTCTTAAACAATCAGAGATCTCTTAAACAATCAGACATCAACCCATTTGTGTATCGCAACCTAAAGAAATGAAAAGCGTACAACATTTTCCAACAAATTTGTTTACACAGGAACATATTTTAGGTTTGTTTGGTGCATGGAGGGAAAAATAATTTTGACACTGAGTTAGAAAAAGGTCACTCGTGTGGGATGCCAAAGGGATAAGGGGCTTGCCGATGAGCTGCGAGGAGCACAAAGGGACTGCTGGAGCTTCTCATAAAGGCTGGCAAAGGAACCCCACATGGATCAGAAGTGGGCGGAGGGGATCACATAGGAGTGAGGAGAGAATGTGGAAATGAGTTACACTCCAAGGGAAAGCATGGGGGAAATGACTTGTTCCGCTCCAAAGGAAAGCATGAAGAATAACTTCCACTTGTCTTGAGCTGAACTCAGTCCCCCATCCAATTTTCCATTGTGCAATAAAAGGTTTCATCAACCGTGATTTTCCATCATGCCATAGATGAAAATGGAGAAATAATTCTGAAAAATCACAAACATTTTACACAAAACAACTAAACGTAGCATCCACACAATGCTTACAGAATATGAAAGATAGAAGATTTCTATTGGATGTCAATGCTTCAAATTTACTCACAAGCTGGTGCAGAAGATCAAGGTAGAAGTTAGTGGGATTATTTGATTCTACCCGACACTTGAATTTTCTAGATATTGTACTGGGGTAGTCGTGGAAATTCAACTTATATTTATGTGATTGAGACGACAAATTGGAAAATATTAATCATAACAAATTTTCAATGATGCATCTTGAAATATGATTAAGACTTCACCAACATAACCATATATTTTAAATTTTATATTCACACTAAATTGCCACACCGACTTGATAATTTTATTGGATCGACAGCATCACTGAGTAAATATTCAAATGGTTATCATCTAGACAAAATTCAACACCTAAATGCTTAAAGTAGATGCAGCAGTTGACAAAAACAGCATCAGTAGACTTAATTAAACACAGTTTCAACTAATCAACAACGTCAGCGAACACATCAAGCTGGAAAGTCAAAACAATAAAGTGTACCTTCCCACAGAATTCACAGAAATACTTGGCATGCTGAGAAACCTCCATTTTCTTGATTTGCTTTCGCAAACTTGCACCATATCTGGTACCTATATGATATGACAAAAGAGCAAATTCAGAAGCAGCCTTCTCAGCGGACATAGAAGGAGCAAATGAACTATTTGATTACTTACCGTATTTGCCAACAATTCCAGCCTTCTTGGTGCGCTTGGTCTGTATTTGGATACGAGAAAAGTGACCACAGTTAGTAGAAGGAATATTGTCGAAGAAGGAGAACAACATTTTACAAATCAGTACCAGATCCAATGAGAATTTGAGTGCTTAGCCATAAAACATACAAGCATCTCGCAAATAATGTGCCGATTATTAACTATGCATGGCAGAGACGGATGCTGTAAACTCACTACTCTAACACAAAACACTATTTTGCTACTAACTTTGAAAAATCTATGAAACTCTGATGCAATAAATCTGCTAGACGTTAGGATCGTAAATGGTTCGATGAAATTTCGAAATGATATAGTGCGAACGAAAAAAATCGTTTTGATTTCTTCAAACAAAAATACAATAGGACCGTCCACCAAATCTTGATCCCTCATAGCAAATTCAACTGATAGAAAGGGATTCTACAGAACGAAGCAAACTACGAGAGACAGACGCTTACCATTTTGCCGGTGCAGGTTGTTAAGATGCGGCCTTGCTCCGGCGATCAACACGGTGATGTAAACCCCAAAGAGCCGAATCGAATGCAGACCGCCATTTCGATCGAATTTATAGCCGAAGCCCTAATTCGGACGGAGGAGGATTGCTGGAAAACATGCTGAATCAATCGCAGCCGTCCCAGTATATATGGGCCCAAGTTCTACAACTTGGGCCCGTACGGTCGACCTGAGCCTAAAATTATGAATTGGGTAACCCCATGTCTCCCACTCGTCTACGTAGGTCTCCCATTAAGCTCAACTCAAGTTAGATTACAGTCATGTGGTAATACAGCGAATATGGGTAACCCCTATGTAGGACCGGAAGGTTAATCTTATGGGGCATGCCTCTGTACTTCACTCTAGAGGGCACTTCGCTCTACTAGCTTAGAGACCAGACCACCATCTGATTGAATCTTCCCGACTCTCATCTGATTGGATCCATACGACTCTAGAGCCTCAGTACCTTTCAACTCCCTATAAAATGGGCAGACATATAAACAAATTCGCCAGTAGATGATCAGATATTGAACCCCTTTACTAACATACTATCCCACAATTTGGGCTAGGCCCCAAAAGCCAAATGGATCTTTTGACTCATGGACGATGGATCTATGCAATATGAATATATAGCAAAAACACAATGATGAGACATTTTATTAATGTGAAAATTACAATGATGAGACACCTCATTTTCCTCTAATTTTCATCTTCCATATTTCCCTCCACTTCATTGACTTGCGTAGGAGTGGTTGCGCCAAGGCCCCTGACTTACGTACTCCTCCACCTTGTGATCTTATAGGTGATCCCTCTTCAAGGTATTCTTCCGGTCAACTTTGAAGTCATCACACCGGTGGTCTAGCTTTCATCGATTTCAGACGGACCATGTGGTTCCCTCTTTCAGTCAGCTGGCCTCACTTGAGTCAGTTTTGACTTGAGCTCGCCATGAGTCAGGTTTACTTGAGTCGAACTCTGCCAAATCAGTCCGGTCTAACTTAAGCTCACCGTCAGCCGAGCTGGCTAGATTTGAACTCAACTACGGGTCGGACTGATCTGATTGGATCCAAGGTCGGCCATGAATCGGACTAACCTGACTTTGCATCCATCGAGCTAGTTATGGATCTGCCACGTGGCTCCTAGCTAGCGTTCCCACCGCATCATTGAACTAGCTAGCTAGAAGGAGAGCCAGTACTTGGTCATCTCTGAAGACGACGCAGGAGATGTCGAAGTAGGATCGATCGATGTTTAATATATAATTATAAACATTTTGAATTTGAATTTATGCCTTGGTGAATGAATGTTAGCTCGATATATCGAGGTAGTTAGTTTTTGGAGCTATTTTTCAGGGTAGGTAAATCATTGATCGATGTAATTGCATTTGGTTTATGGATGGAATATTGGTTTAATAGCTAGCTAGCCAGGTACGTACGTACGAACGTGTAGTAGTTCTTGATCATGCGTACGTACAGCGATGGAGTACATACATACGGTTGAATGGTATCATCATGTATATCGATCCCCTGCATGTTACATATAATGTACGTACGTAATTATTGGAAAGGGCTTTCGCCGACGTAGTTTCCCGGCGGGTCGTAGTTGCAGATGATGATGACGCCTCCTTTGACGCAGTTGACGAGGGCGCACCCGACCCTATCGGTCTCATTCCACACCATCTGCGTGAAGTGACCGCACATCTTCCCCGGCGCGCAGGAGTTGCTGTCGCGGTCGTAGTCCTCCGCCTCCTTCGCCCACTCCTCCACCGCCTGCTCCGCCGTCCACTCCGCCCCTGCCCCACCCCAGAACAGGTTCTCCCCGTAGGGGCCCATGGAGTGCACCATGTCGCAGTTGATCCGCCGCTGGTTCGCCCACCGCCGCGCGAACCGCGCCAGATTCCGGTCCCACCGCAGCGGCTTCTCCCTCACCGCCCACCGCACCCGATTGTGGGCCAGAAGGAATGCCCGCACCGTGCGCCTCTCGCTAAATGGAGAAGGAGGGGGAGGAGGAGGGGGCGGAGATTTCTGGGTGATGCAGACGCTGATGCCGCCGACTATGGGGACGTTGAAGTTCTCGCAGACTCTGCCGCCATTATCGGCGGCGTTGCCGTTGCCGGATGACGGTGGAGATGGGACTTCAACGGAGAAAGAGAGAGGGAGGAGAAGGAGGAGCAGGAGAAGGAGCAGGAGGCCGACGGAGGAGAGACGTGACGGCGACGGACTCTGCTCCATCGGTGGGTCATGCGCGAACCCGGGGAAGATAAATCAGAAAAGCGCGCACTTTTAACGGTTTTAACGGCTAAGAATAGAGAGATGCCAGCGATACGGAGAAGAGAATGCCGTCCAATCCATTCATTTTAATTTTATTAAATTTTATTTTTAAAGAATTAATGTTTTTTTTTAAGTTGAACGCCGAAAAAAGTTAGATCAATTATTAAATTAGGATGGCCTAAATTTATATAATATGACAATATATCATCGATCGAGTATATATATATATACCAACTAAGCTATCACACCTAAATTTATATGATTATATTATTCAGAGAGGTTTAATACAGTGTGAGGACATGTTATTGGATAAAAATTGAAAGAAAAAAAAAATCATCCCTATTACAAGTCATTTAGTAGGTTTTGGAAGAAAAGTATTATATCGTCAATCTCATCCATTTTTAAGTAGAATATTGTGTATTTTTTGAAGAAGGCGCATAAAATTTCAGTGGAGTGTCATGGT
>JBAMIB010063753.1:0-15171 GCA_037177415.1 Kaempferia rotunda
AGTTTCCTTTGATGCGGCATACTATATAAGGAAAGGCTCGGCACTCACCTGATAGGGATCTCTTTCACTTGAACTATCCACCAGTTTGCTTAGTCACCATTTAACTTCAGGAACTCTAATTTTCCATTTAGACCCAAGAGTGTTTTTGACCTTTTAAATGATCTCTACATACTAACAGATAAGAGTAGAAAAGTGGGGAATGTAATTCCACCCATCTTACCTTGTGGATGTTCTTTATAGATCATTGGTTCTCTGATTCAACGAAGGGTAAAAGAGAGTTCCCTAGAGCAAGATCAAAAAAAAAAAAAAGTAAAAGACAAGCACAGTTGATCTAATTAAAAAAGAGATGAAAATCATGCTGAGGACACTTATATGCCCTTTGCAGCTTTGCTATTATTGTAATATTCTAATTGCAACAGACTGACTCAGGAAAGAGACCACAATGCTCTTGAATGATGCAAATGGTGAACACCTGATTAGGTGTTCAGAACTACTTTTTGGGGGATCCATTTGTGCCTTTCTAGCTAATAATGGGATTTGCGGGAGGCAAGATTAGTATATGACAACGATAGATCCTTAGAACTACTTGAAATTCAAACTCTGTTTAACAACCTCTCTAATATATACGAGAGGGCAGTATCCTTATGATTTTCTGGCCACCATTATATCCTTTTGCTAAAACTTATAGCAAGTGAAGGTGGACCTTTTCTGTTTTCATTTTCACATTGATCTGGGCAACATTTGATCTTTCTCTTAAGCTTCTCCTAAGCCATCAATGGAAATTGCTTACAAGGTCCTCTTCATTTGATAAATACACTGGGACTAGTGCTGCATATCCTCATGACCTGAATCATCTCTATTGAACCCCCTCGAAGCACACATTCATGTATGTCATGAAATGTACCCAAGTGAACCAAACAGTACAAGCTGCATTTAACCTTTAGGGTGGCCTGTTGTACCTATCTAAGGGATCTTGGAAGCCTTTTAACTGTAAGAGAGTCATTGGTGGGACCACACTAGAATACATTTATTGAGAGAAGAAGCAAGTAGTATGGACATAGTTTTACTTCTCTGAGAAAATTAGTGAGATATATTACACAATAGGTATACAACCTTGCTAACAACTACTTATTTTGTTGCATTCTGCTTCTTGGAAAAGGTAGCAATGACTACAAAAAAATATCTGTGCTATTAGCTTGATGCATCCATCAAGTGCAATTCCAACTTCTTCCTGTGGCACCTATGTAATATTTGTTTGCTCAATTGGAATGATCATTAACTTGATGTCTCTTGTACCCTATAGATAAGTCTTTGTTTGTGAATCTCTCTTCTGTGACAACTTCTTTAGTATGTTAAGCTTGATATGCCGTATGCTATTTATTTGTTGCAGGTATGGGGCGGATATTGCTCGTGGTGTGGCAGAGCTCCATGCTGCTGGTATTGTTTGCATGAGTTTGAAACCATCAAACCTTCTTTTGGATTCAAATTACCGTGCAGTGGTCTCAGATTATGGGCTTCCAGCTATTCTAAAAAGACCTATGTGCCGAAAAGCCCAATCAGTTGCTGAGGAATGCCCTTCGAGTTTGCATTCATGCATGGATTGCACAATGCTAAGTCCTCATTACACAGCTCCTGAGGCATGGGAGCCAGTCAAGAAATCACTACATTTATTTTGGGATGATGCAATTGGTATATCTTCTGAGTCTGATGCTTGGAGTTTTGGCTGTACTCTTGTGGAAATGTGTACTGGATCTGCCCCGTAGGTCATCTAAACACTTCACTTACTTTCTTGAATGTTTTATTGTAGTACATTTATAAGTTTCTATGCAGATGGTCCGGACAAACTACCGAAGAGATTTATCGGTCTGTTGTCAAGGCGCGGAAATTGCCCCCTCAATATGCAAGCATAGTTGGTGTTGGAATTCCTAGAGATCTATGGAAGATGATTGGTGATTGTCTGCAATTCAAACCTTCAAAGAGGCCAACTTTTCATTCAATGCTAGCAATCTTTCTTCGACATCTACAAGAAATTCCTCGGAGTCCTCCTGCTAGTCCAGAAAAGTAAACCGTTGTGTACTTATGATGTCAGTTAAATGAGTTCATACATATAACTTATTTTGTTGTTTTGATGCCAAAATCCTTCTTGAAAATTAGTAGCAAGCAAGGAGAAAGTTTTATTAGAATATCAGTAATCAGTATAGGACATGAAACATGTTTGCCAATTGACCTTTTTCATCTGCTTCTCCCTTTTATTCATATTCAAATCAAGAAATTATGGTTTTTGTACTCATGGTTTCTCTTTTTCTGTCTGCCTGATCTAGAATCTATTTAGCTCCAAATCTAATAATAGCTTATCTGTTCAAGTCTTTGCTGTATGGTTGTTATGGGTTGTTTTATATATTACAAAAGATTTTCACAAGGGATTTGCTACCATTGAATGTAGTCCGGAGAGTTCTTTTTATGTGTTTCTTTTGTGCTATGTTACCTGTCTCGATGGTTTCACTGGTCTCCTTGAGGGTTTGTTATCCTTGTTATCTTTATTATGCACGAATTCTTTATTATGCATTAAAATTTTCTTTTTTATTTGCTTGCGACAGTGAGTTTCCAAGAGCTACTACATCCAATACTACCTTGGACCCTTCTCCTGTATCTGTGTTAGATGATTTTCAGTGTAACCCAAATATTTTACATCAACTTATATCTGAAGGAAATTTTTGTGAAGTGAGGTATGTTGGAGGAAATGAGAATGCATTACCACATGCCAATTCTTTTAAGTCAGTTGGTTCATCATGGATTACTTCTTTCTTGTGTTTGGCAGTGATCTGCTTGCAAAGGCAGCTTCAAACAGTAAGAACTCAATTGGTTCTCTTCTAGAAGCACAAAATGCAGAGGGACATACTGCCCTGCATTTAGCTTGTAGGCGAGGTTCAGTGGAGCTTGTGAAGACTATTTTGGCTTTCAAAGAAGCTGATGTGGATATTTTAGACAGAGACGGTGATCCTCCAATTGTGTTTGCTGTGGTTGCTGGTTCTTCAGAGTGTGTTCATGCTTTGATTAGTAGATCTGCTAATGTTAGTTCCAGGCTGAGAGATGGCCTTGGCCCTTCTTTAACACATATATGTGCTTTGCATGGCCAACCAGAGTGCATGAAAGTAGGCATCTATGTTATTATTATTTTTTTCCAGAACATTGGCTTTTGGTTGTGTACATTTTCCTAAACTCGTCCATTTGAATTTTCACAGGAATTACTGTTGGCAGGAGCTGATCCAAATGCAGTAGATGATGAAGGCGAATCAGTTTTGCATATAGCCATTTCAAAACGATACTCTGATTGTGCTATTGTTATTCTGGAAAATGGAGGATGTAGATCAATGAGAATACTGAATGCACAGAGAAAAACGTAAGACTATGTAACAGCATTTATTAGTAAACATGTGAATTCAAGGCTGATTTTTTGTCCATATCTCTGAACATGCTCGGCAATTACCTTATTTTGTTCTGAGTCGTTTCTGTTCAGGTTTATTTGCATCAAGCCATCTGTAGATTTACTTATTTATTTATAGTTAAAATGTATTCTGTATTTCTGTTAGCTACATGAACCTAAATTTTATTACACTTTTTATCAAGGATGCTATTTTGCTACATAATAAAGTATGCATGTTACCTAAAATATGTTGTTGAGGCCTTTACGTGTTCTGCTTGGTCATGAAATTATGATAATTGTATTTTTTTTATTTTAAAAATAGTAGTTCAAGACAAATAATACTTGAAATTTGTCTAGCAAAATTCTTTGATATTGCTACATAACTATTAGATGTAACATATATTTGGAAAACATGGTGTGAGGTTACACAGAACTTTTAAGCACATTTTCCCATATTTTATGAGCTATCATGCATGCTGCATTGGTTCCATGAAACCTTACTTCCATAATAAGATAGTTGAAAGTTTTTGTATTACACTGCACCACAAAAGAAGAATTGGAATAAGGCACAAGAAGAATCAAATGAAATAGTGAGAAACTAATTCATTAAAGTTTTTTGGCATTATCATCTTTTACTTATTCCATGAGTTGCTCCTTAGATATATTAATTCTGTTATGATTAACATATCATGACTTTTTCTTTGAAATTTCTTTATCCTTATCATTATCTTGATTTTAAAAAGAAAAACTTTTTGATAACTATTTTGATGAAAGGCCCTTGCATTTATGCATTGAGACATGGAATGTTGAAGTGGTGAAGAAGTGGGTTGAGTTGGCATCACAGGAGGATATTGATGAAGCCATAGACATTCCAAGTTCAAATGGAACAGCATTGTGCATGGCTTCTTCTCTCAAGAAAACACGTGAAATTGGTAGTTTTCCCTTTATGCAAATGGAACACTATGTTTTTCTTACCTTTCTACTGCTAGTTAATCTATTTACGATAGAAACATAAACATTTCCATCAGCTCTCAACAATACTCAGAAGCTTCAAGGTATAAATGAAGGGATCACACTGATAATGCTATGATCATGAGATAAATTTAATCTTAACATTGGAGCAACCACCTATGCAGGTACCAACTGCGCCAACCCGTGGAGGCAAATTTAACCATAACATGCTCTGTAATTTTATCTTAGTTGTTATTATGTGACGGTTGATCACAGTCAACTTGATTAACAATTAGAAGCTAGACTAGCATACATGGAATTAGATCAGACATAGGTACAAATAGGTGCTGAAGCTATGATTTGATTAGTGATCATATGATGCTTCAAAAATATTGTTAGGAAAGTTGTTACAATGGAGAGCAATTATGGTTAAAATGAGCTTTCATGGGCTTATTAATTTCTTGATCTATTACATATGTAGTTATATATATTATATAATTATACTTCATTATATATAGTATCTGTCACATCTAAACCATTAATTAAACACTATTGTACGTACGATGAATAACTATTGATAATTAATCTAAATTAGGTTTCATTTAGATTTAAATGACTCTCAAGTAGGTTTTAGTTAACTCAGTCCATTCCAAAAAACAAGAATTGTGTAATTTGGTACAAGCAATACATGCGGCAATACATAAATGATACGAGCAAAACAGATAATATTCAGCCATGTCAACTAGTTCGCTATATCTTTTTCTCATGCCAATTGTCATTCATTTAGGAACACGAGTGAAACGCTGCAAATCACCCATGTTGGCTAACACTGAACAGAATTTTAAATATATGGCTGGTACAAAAAATCTAGAAAATCAACCATTTCATTTTGAAGTAGTGTTCAAAGGGTGGGCTAGTCTAAATCATGTTGGCATGGTCCAAACCAAGCATGCCGATGCCAGTGTTGCCACCACCTTGACATTGAGATAATACTATACTCGGTTGATGTCAAAACCAAAACTGATAATGGAATAAACCTTATTTGCCAATCCCACATCCTTTGGAACATTCTCTTGCCTTGCCATCTTGTGAACAAATCTGCCTCTCATGCCATGTGGAACCAACAACTACTTCAACCCAAAATTCCTAGGCATTTAGGTGATGTGTCCCCTTGGTGCTTAAACATGTCAATCCTGAAGGCTGTAAAGGACCCTTGGTGCTTGACCAGATAATCTATTATTGTTAGATCCAAAATCTAATGATGTGCTTGTTTCCTGGAGGTATTGACCAGATAATGTATTATCATTAAATTCAAAATATTTTAAATGAAACAATATGATGTTTGATCATGTTATTGTTAAAGAACCTTTTGATTTGGAAATGATCTTTAACCGCAATACATTTAAGATAATGCCATGGACTTTGTGTTATTTTGTAGGTGCTGATGAGCTTTACATTTAGTTACAATTTGTATTATTCTTCTTTTATCAGAATTTCTTGTTAGTTTTGAAGTGTTTTATAGTATTGAAATTGATTGGGTTGAAACTCTTTGATAGAGGGTCGGGAATTGGTTAGAGTGTTGTTAGCTGCTGGTGCAGATCCCACAGCCCAAGATGAACTGCACTTCCGTACAGCATTGCATACTGCAGCAATGATCAATGATGCAGATTTAGTTAAGGTAGCATAAGTATTCTTTTTTTTTTCCTCAACTGCATACGTGTTTCTTTTCCCATTCTTAGATTTCTCTTCACATGGATATTCTTTTTGATATTTATGACTAGATCATTCTGGAAGCTGGGGTTGATGTGAACATAAGGAATGCTCAAAATACAATACCTCTCCATGTTGCATTGAATAGAGGTTCAAATTCATGTGTTGGTTTGCTTTTATCTGCTGGAGCAAACTGTAATTTGCAGGTAATATGATAACTTGTTTTTGTAGTTTGAGATGAAAAGTTCTTCTAAGCGAGTTTAAGTGGGGAGTTAATATCTTGGTTTTCTTGGACGTTACATTTCTGTTGAAGTCATAATCAGCTTCAATATGTTTTTTTTTTTTGCATTTTTTTTTCTCATAAGACCTCCTTAAACTAAAGAAATACAGGAATGCAAGGTTTGCAACTGTAAAAGGGAAAATGTGAAAGTTTATTGATGGAGGAGAGATTATGGTTCCTATAAATGCAAAAGAAGAAAAGAGGCAAAAGAGAGAAAAAGGAGAAAATGCTACGGCAAAGAAAGAGTAAATCCAAACATCACATTGATTAAATGGGAGAGAAAGTGTCAGAATAGAATTTATCTACTAACCATCCTAAAATGCAGCCTCAGAGGTCACAGATAAGGGGATGACGTGTCACATATGTGATATGCAGGTTCGAATAGGTAGCCCTGATGCCTGGGCAAGCAAAATAGGTGCTTAGGCAGGCTAAATGAACTATTAATGTGGTGAAAAGGGGGATACTAATTAGGGTCATATGATGATTGAGAACTTTTAAAATGATTTTCTCGTTAAAGAAAAGTAATTCTTGTGATTGTGGAAGTCTAGACTAAGCTTTTCAGGTGTTTACTAAAATTTGTTTTGCAAATGGCAAACACTTTAGTTAATCATATTCATGTTATTGACAAATATGACCTATTGTATTGTATGTTGTTTGCTGTATGATTGACATGCATTTTTTTTATGTCAAATTATGAATTGGATGGATTGGTTGGTTTATTTATTTATTTATTTATTTTGAGTAAATGATAGTCATCATATGTGTAGTGGGCTGGCAACATGCCACTTGGAAACACTTTTTAAAACCTTGCATCTACTCAATAAAAAGGGAGAAATGTAGAAAAAAATGCTATGAGAGAGCAACAAAGCTTCAATATCTAATCAACCAAAAAAGAGAGAAAAGTGGACAAAATGCTGGAAGGAAGAGGCATAGCGATGTTTTGACATTAACTATGATAAGAGCATTCAGGAGGATATGTTGGAAAACAATAGATAAATAGTTGGATACCCAAGAGGATTTGACAATGTAATAGGGAGCTATGGTTCAAATTTAAAAAGGCAAGAGCGACCAAGAGATCCATGCTGCTGAATGCAAAGAAGCAAATGTAGACTAGCAAGCTAAACTGACAAAAGGTGAAGTTTGAGATGTCTTTAAAAAAAGCTTCAACTACAAAGTTGGGGCTTGATGCTGAACCTGGTTGGCTCAAATTTTACTAGATCACTCTGTTTAGACTGATTCAGATATATGATGCATGACTAAACTATTTGGATGTGCTACATTCTTTTAACTGATCCTATGGATGACTTGTAGGAAGATAAAAGTGTACTTGTTCATGGGCTTCACTTAGGTGCACCTTTATCCTTGTGCGATCGTGTTTTTCTAAGCCGGTGCCTGCACGTGGGTAAAGTGAGTCCTCACTTTGGAGAGAGGTGGATCAATGTTCTTTGCCATACAGAAGGATGATGCTTGGAAGAGGTGACCATGACAATATTGAACTGGGCACAATAAATAAATATTCATGTGCTACTGAAGGAAGCACAAGGAGATAATGAATCATTGTGAAATTGAGAGGTTTGCAATGACTATGCTGCTCTTGACAAGTTAGTGGAAAAGAGTTTGGTTTAGTAGACAAGGTGTATGACTGACTACATGGTGAGGGGAGGGCTGTGAGTATTATTAGTGCCATACTAGATCAACGACTACAGGGAGACGGTTTGGAAAGTGAATTGAAGACAAAGCAATAGTATAAAGCTTAAGGAAGTGAGCATACTGGTTATGGCTTAGTATGGTCTGTGGTGATGCAGTAGCAAGTGAGACCATAAAACGCAGTGGTGTCATGCATAAATGAAAGATTGGGTGGGGAGGGGAGGGGAGGGGAGGGGAAAAGAGCGGTAGGAGAAATGTGCTAAAGGCAGGAGGAGGGGAGGCTATGGTCAGTTGTATCATGCCCATTGCTCTTCTCCTTGATTGAGGAATACAGAACTTTGAGAGGATAAAAAATCAAGAATTGTAATGTCCAGTTGAGAGGAAGAACTACAATATCATGTCGAGAGCAAAATTGTAATTGCATAATTAAAAACATTGAACAGCTATACCATCTACAAAAGCTTCCGAGATAATAGCTAATGAGCCTCAATAATCAATACTTATTATTTAACACTGGTTAAGTTGCAACCATGAAAACATAACGTGTACAATCATGGTAGCTTCTACCGTCTCCTGAAACTCGATGGACTGTGGTTGGTAGAGAAAGCAGTTTGCTTATATCCTTTTGAACTTCATTCATGTTATCTTGTCATATGTTATTATTTCTGAAATGTATTTGAGGTGGATCAATATTTATTCCTCAAATAATTGGACATGTTGCTAATTTAAAATTTTGCTATGTCAGGATGATGATGGTGACAATGCCTTCCACATAGCAGCTGATGCAGCAAAAATGATCCGTGAAAATCTCAATTGGATTGTTGTTATGTTGTTGTACCCATCTCCTGCTGTTGATGTGCGAAACCACAGGCAAGTACTTGTTTAGGAATTTGTTGTATTATCTTGCTGTTTCATGGTTAAGTTAATGGCCTGATGTTGTGATCTCAGTAAGAAAAAAGTTGAAGCTTGCTTTTCACTTGTGTTTTTTTACAGGCTACTCTATGTAGGAGATTGATTGTTTACTGTTCCTAACAATATTTTTTGTTATTGTCATGAATCATTCTTCTGAAAGAGTGATAGTTCAGCAATCTTGATCTTCTGCAATTGTCTTCTTTTCCCTATATAGTGAACCAAAATAAACGATGCTGTTGTTGATGCCAATGATATAGGGGTTGGACGTTGCGTGATTTTCTTGAGGGCCTGCCTCGAGAATGGATCTCGGAGGAACTGATGGAAGCACTCATTGACAAAGGAGTTTTTCTTTCTCCAACCATGTATGCTTGAAATTTTTTCTTTAATGTTGCAAAGTATTCTCTATGTATTTCTGGACGAATAGTGTGAATATCTATTATGAATATAATTGTACTTTTTAATGTAATAATATCTAATTTTATTTAAGAAGATTTTACACTATTTTAACAGATATGAAGTCGGAGACTGGGTGAGATTCAAAAGAAGTGTTGAAAACCCAACTTACGGTTGGCAAGGTGCCAATCACAAAAGTATTGGATTTGTCCAAACAGTGCCGAACAATGAACATTTAATTGTGTCCTTCTGCACTGCGGAGGGCCGAGAGGCACGTGTTTTGGCAAATGAGGTTGTTAAAGTGATTCCTTTAGACAGAGGACAGCATGTCAAGATGAAGTCTGACGTTAAAGAACCAAGGTACTACAACATCTTATGCACTATTTATGAATTTACTTGCAGCCTAGCCATATAATTTTGCATTGGGTTTCTGTCCTATCTGATCATTTACTTCTTAAATATGACTTCAATTTGCTATCAAGCACCATCTTTAGTTAACACTCAGGCATGATTCATAAAATTTAGTGTAAATTCTTATAATTCTTGTTTTCTTTTATATACCTTTTGAATGTTGTTATTCTTCAAATTTAAAATATTTTTTAGTATTTTGTTGTTCTAATTGTTATTGATGATTCCCTCCCTTTTCCGGGCCTAAATGAGTAGATGTCTGTTGTTCCTCTGCAGGTTTGGATGGCGTGGTCAGTCACAAGATAGTATTGGTACTGTCCTCTGTGTTGATGATGATGGTATCTTACGGGTTGGTTTTCCTGGAGCATCTAGGGGATGGAGAGCTGATCCTGCTGAAATGGAAAGAGTTGAAGAATTTAAGGTGGGTGACTGGGTCCGTGTTCGCCCTGTATTAACAGCCGCTATTCATGGCATGGAAGCTGTAACTCCTGGAAGCATTGGGATTGTGCATTCCATCAGGCCTGACAGTAGCCTGTTGCTAGGTCTTTGTTACTTAAACACTCCTTGGCACTGTGAACCTGAGGAAGTTGAGCCTGTGGAGCCATTCAGGGTAAGTTACGTAGATGGTTACGAAAAATTTGCCTCCAATTTATCTCTCTCAACGGTTTGCTCTCTCCTTTTCTGAAATTCTTTTTGTTGGTACTATACTAATCTATTTGCAGATTGGTGATCAAGTATGTGTAAAGAGGTCTGTTGCAGAGCCTAGGTATTCTTGGGGTGGAGAGACACACCATAGCGTAGGAAAGATAATTGAGATAGAGAGTGACGGTCTACTTATAATTGAAATTCCAAACCGTTCAACTGCATGGCAAGCTGATCCTTCTGATATGGAGATGGTTGAAAATTTTATGGTATGCTTCGTCTCTGAAAACTTATTTCTATACAAGTCAACATGCAGATCTCTCGGGCAAAATACCAAATCTTTGAGACATTTGTCATGCAGGTCGGTGACTGGGTCAGAGTCAAAGCTTCAGTACCCTCTCCCAAATATGGATGGGAAGATGTGGCACAGAACAGTATTGGGATTGTCCATAGTCTAGAAGATGATGGTGATATGGGTGTTGCATTCTGCTCTAGGAGTAAGCCTTTTTTATGTTCAGTGGCAGATATGGAGAAAGTACAGCCCTTTGAGCTAGGAGATAAAATTCATGTGATGCCAACCATATCTCAACCACGATTAGGATGGTCAAATGAAACTGCTGCAACTGTTGGGACAATATCAAGAATAGATATGGATGGAACTTTGAACGTGAGAAAGATAGTGTTATTATGTTCGATATATTATTATTCTTCCAAAGTCTACTGAGTTTTTGATTTATGCAGGTCAAAGTTGCTGGTAGGATTAACTTGTGGAAAGTAGCTCCAGGTGATGCTGAGAGACTTACCGGCTTTGAAGTTGGAGATTGGGTGCGTCTGAAACTACCAACTTTTGGAGCTAGTAGACCCACATACGACCGGAATAGCATTGGAAAAGAAAGTATAGCTGTTGTTCATAGTATACAAGACTCTGGATACTTGGAGGTGGCTGGGTGTTTTAGGAAGGGAAAATTAATCACTCATTTCATGGACATTGAGAAAGTCCCATGTCTTAGAGTGGGGAACTATGTTCGATTTCGGGTTGGAATTGTTGAGCCAAGATGGGGCTGGAGAGGTGCTCGCCCTGACTCTAGAGGCATAATATCTGGCGTGCAAGCAGATGGAGAAGTAAGAGTGGCTCTTTTTGGCATGTCAGGACAGTGGAGAGGAGACCCTGCTGACCTTGAGAAGGAGGAAATGTTTGAAGTTGGCAATTGGGTTAGGCTGAAAGATGAATCTGGTTGCTGGAAGTCTCTGAAACCTGGAAGCATAGGTGTGGTTCATGGAATAGGATATGAAAATGATATGTTGGATGGAACTATTCATGTTGCATTTTGCGGTGAGCAAGAAAGGTGGGTTGGACCTGCTACTCATCTAGCAGGAACAGCTAGGCTCAATGTGGGGCAACGAGTGAGGATTAAGAAATGTGTGGAGCAACCTAGATTCGGTTGGTCCACACACAGTCATGCAAGTATTGGAACTATTTCATCTATTGATGCGGATGGAAAATTAAGGATATATACGCCTGCTGGATCTAAGGCATGGATGATTGACCCTGCTGAGGTGGACATACTGGAGGAAGAGAAAGTACAAGTTGGAGATTGGGTGAAAGTGAGGGAAGACATTGTTACACCAACATATCAATGGGGAGATGTGACCCATGCGAGCATAGGAGTGGTGCACAGGGCAGAGAATGGGGAATTGAGGATTGCTTTCTGTTTTAGAGAGAAACTATGGGTATGCAAAGAGGGGGAGGTGGAGAAGGTGACAGCATTCAAGATGGGGGACAAGATAAAAATCAAACCAGGCTTAGTAATGCCAAGGTGGGGATGGGGAATGGAAACATCCTCAAGTAAGGGTGAGATCATGGGTGTAGATGCGAATGGAAAGTTGAGGATCAAGTTCAAATGGAGAGATGGAAGATTGTGGAGAGGGGATCCAGCAGATGTTGTTCTTGACGACTTGTGAGCCATATCCGGTGCCACTGATGACTACTGCTTGTAGGTTTTTTTCAGCAATTTTATTTTATTCTTTTGTCATTCTACTTTTTTCTTCAGTTTACTACTGGAACATTAACGCAGCCATGATAGGCCCATCTCAACCTGCTCTATGATACATAAACTGAAGAACATGGACGAAATCTCTTCCATCAACCTGCTCCAGGAGATAAGATTGCCCCTCTTTAATTATGAAGAAATTGAATTTCTCAAGTTTAGTTTGTATCACCATAAATTATGCTATCGTCTGATGTAACTCTAATACTAGTGTACAGATTTACCTTGGGGAAAAAATATTTTCTTTTTAATTGAAATGGACCCTGTTGCATTGAATTACAAGTAAAACGAGCAACCTGGCTCCATGCTTTGATTGCCTGAGTGTCTGAGCTGCAATGGATAGTTTAGATCAGTGGTATCGACTTCAGGTTCAGGGTAATATTGGATTTGATTCCGTCGGTCGGTATGCTGCAGACTTTTGGGAAAATCGTGCTCCAAGTCAGATTATTTAATTGTTTTTGTTTGCCTGCTTTCTACTGGTTTTCCCTAATGGTTCTTGAAATTTCTGTCAATGTCGTCCAACTTCATTGGCTTTAGCTTTACCTGTGTTTGGGAGGGGGTGAGTTGAAGGAAGGATAGATAAGGGGAGGAGAATTTTTTACCTTGGAAAGGAGTGAGTTAAGGTGAATGGGAAGAAAGGGTAAGTACAAGGTTGTGGGGAGAAATGGAAGTCCATTGACAACCTTACGATGATTTATTCATTAAATTGAAGATAATTTTATAATTTGATATATATTTACAGTTCGTTTCTCTCCCTTTCTTTCCAAAGATAACATATGTTAGATTAATTAACCTTCCTTTCCTTCTTAAATAAGAATAAGATAAATACTTTACTTTTCATTATTTTCTCTTCCATTAATAGAACTTTCCTCCAAGTATTGACTAATATTTTATAGATCCTTAAATTTTCTACAACGGAAAAGTAATAGCAAGACAGCATCTATTTAAATATTTAAATTAACTGACAATAATTCATCTTCGACAATATCACGCGGTAGTGGAAGTTCGACAAGTCCACACTAGACTTCGACTTGGAAATTAGAAGTCCACCACGAAGAATGTCACCGTCGCGAAATTAAATTGAATGACATATACACTTTTAGTATAAAATCAATGTTTTATTTTGAGTTTAGTTTAATATCTGAAATAATATAAATATTTATTTATTTCTTTCTCTCACAATGATATATATATATATATATATATATATCACAAGTGATAAAAAAAAAAATACATCTGTATAGTATTAAAATTTCCCTATATTGCATAAGCAATATTTTGTCGGCTCACTTGATTGAATGGCCTCACTCAGACACTCACTCAGTTATCCTTGACACATTTTATCTCTATTGTTGGCTAGTAAATGGCTAAAATTTAAAATAGTAAATAAAAAAAACTAAATCTTAACTCGTAATTCATGTGTTCAATGCATGGCTAATGTGCAGGGACGGCAACCGCTAACGAGCAAGCATGCATGCCGCCCACCGGTCGCAATGAGCATTAGCAGCCTTGCTTGGCCGATTTTGCAAAGCCATCGGAGCTGTCGAAAGCTCGCGTGGTTGAGGACAGTGACGCAAGCGATGGGAAGGGTGTTCTACCCGATTTTGGGCGGACAAAAAATCGGGAACAAATGAATCCGTGGATGGAGTTTTAGATCTATCCGTCTATTATTCTGTACAAAGTAAATAAGGGAAAAGATTAATAATCCATCCCTTCTGATGAAATAAACACTGAAAAATGTTCTATGCAGAAAATATTCTTCAATTTTTAAATACATCCTCCCAAGTAAACATAGCATAAGTCAATAAACTCAATCATTAAGCCTACTCAAAATCAGATTTTGTTGGATCCAATATTAACTGGACGTTAAGACTTTTAATTCTAATCAATTTGGAGAATCAACCAATCTTCACAACTAAATCAAGAACAGATAGATTATCTTGCAAACTACTCAATTGCATAGAAACCGAGATATATCCCTGTTTTATACTCATGAATTCTAACTTTAACTATGTCTATCAAAGTCCCTCCTAAGATATAATTATAAAACTGTGAAAGAAAATCTATTCTTACATTGGCTAAGTTTATAGAAAAATTTACTCCCTGTTGTGTAGATGAAGGTAATAATGTTTTGCTCGTCAGTAAGTGTATCCTTTCCTTCTGTTCCTCAACTTCTGTATCTGCTCTTACTTAACTTCTGCCTGGCTTCCGTTGAGAATGTCAAAAATCTGGTGACAGTTCTTGCAAAGTGCGCACAGCTTTCTCAGTCGCATGAACTATCATCTTTTTCACCTGTTCATCAGAGAATTCACAAACAATGTTGTTATTCGAAATCAATAATATGAAGCGGCCATGCAGGTGTTTGAATGAGTTCATTGGGTTTCAGAATGAAAAGGTGACAGACAAACCTAGTCTTTTCCTCTAAAAAAAGGGAAATGACATCGATATATGCAGTTAAATAAGACTTCACTGCATGTCCTTTGCCAAAAATATCAGACAGAAAAGCCTCATTACATTTCTTAAGATTTCAAATGATTCAAATGGAAAGTGAAAAATTCCCAAACTTAAAAAAAAGAACAATCCGGTGCACGAAACTCCCGTCAATACGATATCTTAAAAAGGGATCTATTATATGCAGCCTTACCCTACTTTACAAGATGCTATTTCCGAGACTTAACTTCTAGGTCACACAGTAACAATTTTACCGTTACGCCAAAATTCCCCTTTAACAATTTTGGTTTATCACAAACTTAGAC
>JBAMIB010063958.1:0-15168 GCA_037177415.1 Kaempferia rotunda
CTATAAATATAGCTATAACTTCCTTAGCTGTAAATATATTGTAATTAATAGCATAGCTATATCTTCCCGATTTAGATAGATTGATTTAGATAGGTTACCATAAATTAATCTGTAAATATGTTCTGTAATTTTCTATACATTGCTAACATTGGCTATATAATGAGAAGAACTCTCGGGGGGAGGGCATTCAATCCATTTGACATAAATCTGATTTAACAATTTTTTAAAATTTTTAAATAAAATTTAAAGCAGTAAAAAAATTTAGAATATCAATTAATAAATTTATTATATTTTAAAAATTTAAAAAATATATTTTATTAGGATAATTTAATTAGAGTTTATGAAAACTTCTTTAAAATATCACATTAAAGTTGTGAATTGTTTGAATTAATTAAATAGAAATTTTAATTTTCTTTTCAGAATAGGAACACACGTTGTGGAACGCTGCTGGTGGCGCCAGAGGCATCTAGCAACGCTTCCGGCAGCACCTCCGGGACGCCTACAATTCACTTCTGTCGCGCGACACGCACAACGATGCAAGTGATGACGTGTGAAATTGTGTCATGTACGGTGTGGTTTCGCTCTCGCGTAGAAACAGTAAAAGCCATCTGTGATGCCCGGCACAAAACAATATTTCAATCACTAATCGTGGCTTTCCATGCACAAAACTATTAGAAGATCTTTTAAAGAAACAAGATGAAGACTTTCTCATTGTTTTTAGTTCCTATGAGATTAGTGTCATTATGTGTATTCAATTTTTAGTTGCTATGTCTAATCATGTATGCATAGTAAATACATTTAATTTGACTATCATAGGGAAATTGTAGTATTAGACGTAGCAAAATTGTTGGGATAAAAGATGATGAATTACTTATAACTAAGAGCTTTAAGTATCTGGAATTGTTTTTGCAAAAGAATGGAGTTGATAGAGACATTTTTACATAAAACATAGTAGAGGTGGACGTCTAATTTTTTTTACCATAAGGTACCTCTAAAGATCAAAAGAAAGTTTTACAGAACTGTACTATCTTATATGGAGTTGAATGTTGGGTTTTCAGTAGAAGAAAGTCTCAAGGATGAGGATATAAAAATGGATATGCGAACATATGAGGATGGACAGATAAGAAATAAGAATATTAGAGAAAAAATTGAGATGACACCTATTATGGGAACACTCTAAGAGAAATGTTTAAAATGATATGGACATATACTTAGGTGGCCAATAAATGCTCCAGTTAGACAATGTGAAACTATAACAAATACGCACATTAACCAAGGAAGATGAAGGCAAAAAGAACACTTGATTAGAAACGATTAAAAAAAATTAAATATAGATGATAATATAGTACAAAAGAGAGTCTAATGGCATAGGAGGACCCATATAGCCAAGTCCACCTAGTGGGACAAGGCTTGGTCATTTTTATTGTTGTTCACGGGTAAAAAATAACATCATAGAAAGGAAGAGAAAGAAGAGGAAAAGATGGGAAGAAAAGAAGGAACGTGAGAAGGAAAACGGAGAATGGAAGAAAGGTCTCACGACAACCACTACAAGGAGTCACAACTCATGGCCAAATGGGTCTTGTAAGGATCTAGCCGTGAGCTCACAACCTCTACAACTAAGAATTGTGACCACCATAGCCATGAACCACAACTAGGTCGCTTCGTCATTGAGGCGCAATCGTGAATTGTTGCGGCCAAGTTATCTGCTTGCAAACTCCATTGTTGTGAATCATGGCCAGGTAGTAGCAAGCTCTCACCCGCTATTTCATCGTTAATGTTGTAAATCATGGATGTTGGTTACTTGAGTTCAGCTAGGGAGTTGCTGTGAGAAGGATGAAAACTCCATTCTGCCTAATTTCAGATGGACAAAAAAATGGAAAAGAAAAAAAAAATGATCCACGTGTGGATTCATAATCTTTTGGCAAATTATTTTTTCCCTATTTTTTAGTCCACCCAAAATGAAATGTTTTTAATGATGGTTGTTGGTTACTTGAGTTTATCAAGGGAGTTGCTGCAAGAAGGATGAAAATTTAATTCTACTAAATTTCAGTGGACAAAAATATGATGAAAAATTGATCCATGGATGGATTCATAATCTGTACGCAAATTATTTTTTCCCCATTTTTTAGTCCACCCAAAATTAGGCAAAACAAAGTTTTAGGTAAACGATCAATTCTTTCCTTCATCCGCGTTCCAAAGTAAACAAGACATAGGAGTTCTAAACTATCTATTATGTGCATCAGGGGTTTGTTGACTGGTATAATACAATCTTCAAAGGAAGAAATGAAAGCATCCTAATAATGAGTGAATAACACTCAACTTTCGTTACGTTGGATATGAAAAATAAGATAATACAAAGCTAATAAAATTTCTATCGACTTATTGGTATAAATTTGCATGCTTTATTGTAAAGTAAATCTTAAGAGATATTTCTCATTTCTTAATCCAAGTTAGCTGTGAAGCAAACCTAACTCTTGCAAGCAACATGTCAACATGTCAACAATATGGATGTGGACTATCCATTATCTGAAAAATAGCAAGTTCACCATTCATTTTATTTGATTGTGGCCTTTCAATCGATGTCAAGATAAAATCACAAAAAACAAAAAAACAAAAGAAAGGCAGTAGCATGACAACTGATTTCAAAGAAATTGATCAAAAAATACCATACCAAGGTGAAGTTTTTTTCAATTGATAAATTGCAACTAGAATACATAACAAATTGACAAAAAGTTTTACTATTGGTGTGACAGTATCACTATTTTCAATGATTAGATACATGTTAGACATTGAAATACATTTTTGATGCATTACCAGATCATTAACACATTGCAAGTTGATGTGACAAATTTATTTCTAATACATTAGAAAAGGAGTTTAGTGCATAATTACTATAATGTATTGTATATAATTGAAATGCCAGATTGTCAATTGAAAGTTGCATAAGGACCATAAAAAACAAATTCTACTCATAAATATAGATGGGGTCTGTCAATTGAAGCAGATCTCTGAGTATTATGCCAAAAAAAGGACATGTCATTTCAAAGAATACCTGTTGCAACACAAATCTCAACCCAGAAAAGATAGCAGACATTGAAGTAGCACTAGAGCAAAGAAACTGAAGCCCTGAAGTCAAACCTTGAGTCCTTGAAACATGTTCCAATATAACTCTATCAACTTGTCTTATACCCTAACCAAAAGGATGAAAATAATGTAAGGATATGCCTTCAAAAAATATATTATATTAAAATCACCATTTATTTTGATATTGCATGTAGCCAACCTCAAATAGTTAACAAAAATACAGAATCGAGAGGATGATAAAGATTAGATGGATCTAGAACGTAGATAACGACAACATACAAGAATTATGCATTTCCATTTTGTCTTCGTTCTCAACTCTGCTAGCTTATTTTGGTGCCAATTTAGGAGCTAGGTCAAGCAACATATTGCACCGAAATGGTTATCATCATCTAGTTTAATTTGTTCCAACCAAAGTTCAAAATCTTGAATCGTATCGTATTGTGCTAGAGTTTAGATCTGACTCAAACGATATTATTTTGGTGTCATGTCAGTGTTCCAAAATGTGGTACCAATAGAAAATTAGAGGTGGAAGGAGGAAGTGAATAAGAAAATGAATAAGAAAGACAATTTGTGTCCATCTACAATGGTACAAGTTACATTGTTTTTGTATGAACACAAGTTACAAAAAAATTAACAATTATTATTTCAATTCATTATGCCATGTGTGCCAAGTTTTGTTGAATATTGTATGAGATTTCAAATGATGGTCCCAACTATTTTAAGTCAGACACAGATATTATCCTCCATTAAGTTCTATGCAAAAGCAACTAAATTATTTTTATTCAATCAAAAAATTAACTCCACTCATGGACGGTCTAAGCCCGGATAAAGGAGGAGGGTTGCATTAGGTTGTCAGCCGGCATAAACTATGGCAAATGTTAAAAAAAAATCAACAAATTATTTCTTTGGTCTTCCTCTATCATTACACCTCCCACTTATAGCTTCAATTCTTGTAACTATAGAATCAAATAATCATCTAAATATGTCTATAGCATCTTAGTCCATTTTGTCATATTTAACATAGAAATATAAAATTGTTCTTGGATATTAGTATTTTTCTATTTTATCCTTTCCAGAATTCCATATCTATCATAGCATTTTTATCTCTACTAAATTAATATTTTGTGCATATTGCTTTAGTAGTCCAACATTTCGATTTATTAAGTATAGTGGGGTGTACCAGTCTTAAAAGTTTTCTTTCAACAATCTCACAAAACAAACTATCACATCTTAGTCACTATCTCCTTTTATTAAATAATAGACCAAGATGTCTCGGATAGAAATTTTATGTCAACTCATCTGAATTATTTCATCAATTTTTTTATTATGGAAACACATTACATTTATTCAGTTTTACATCATGGAAGAAAGCCAGCATTCCTAGTGCTAAGTCATATATGGTTATGTTGGTCGACACAGATTTACATGTACAAAGTTTGACTTGTAAAAGACTCCATGCTGACTAGTGCTCCAATTCTTTATGTCCATTGTTTAGCAGCTAGCATGGATTCTTTTACAAGTCACTCTGTATATGTAAATCTGTGCTGACCAACATAACATGCCAGCATAGAACTAGTATGATTCTCTCCCACCGATCCTAGAATGCATCTCTACCACAATGAATAAAAAGACTTCATGAAATTAAAATAAAATTGGAACCCTTACATCATCCGGATTTATAATCAAAAGTATTAAGCTCTCAGCCATTTTTGGCATCCAAGTCCACTGCTTATGAAGTTCATGTTGCTCTACTTGCAATACAAAATGGCCAGCAAACCTAATCAAGTGTTAGAGATCAGTTAGTGTACATGATAGAGAATAGCAAGGAGATAAAGAAAATTATTGTTGACACACACCCATATCACATGAAACATTGTATCACCAACTAATCAAACTGTTAAGAAATGTATGGATCTCTCATCAGCAGAACATTGATATACCTCTTGAGTGTTTTTGTTAGAACCAATATCCTAGATGAAGCCCTGACAGAGTTTCTACATTCCTTCCCATCACCACCATCATCTGTTCCAGTAGGAATCTCCCAACCAAGAGATGATGAAATTTCTCTAGCATTTACTGACAACCATTCTTCAATGGAGGATGATAATTCCATCGTAGAGGAAAACTCCAATAATGATATGTGAGACAAAGCCCAGAAAACAGCCTTGGAAAAGGATATAGGAAGCATAGAGGGTGTTGTTTTAATTAGAACTTCAAACCATAACATTGGGATACAGGCCCATTCTGTACATTCAGAAGAGGTAAGTTTGTTTTGGGTGCTAAATTCACTCCAACAGTTATCATCCTTGTCTTCAACATCATGAGAAAATAGTTGTTCATCCTCATCAACAACAAAAACTTGGTGGGTGCTTGATTGATAAATTGAAGTTCTATTTTTCAGTTTCAAGGAAACCAAAGCAGACGCATCAGAAACTATTATGGTATTTATTAGATCAAATGCTGGCTGACGCAAAGAGGAATGCAGAGATGAATCCATCAATGAGTTGACCAAAGAGGGACCCCTGCCAAACAAAAGATATGGTGGACTAGCGGATAGTGATCATAGTAAAATTATACAAAAATGACAAAAAAAAAAATGGTGAGATGAACATAAAAATTTATTCTTCAAAAGAGAAAAGGAATTAAACAAACCAAAATAAAACAAACAAACAAACAAATAAACCATGTATGATTGTGCATTCTATACAAAAACCTTTAGGACATTAGTTCCAACATGAGCCATTATTAGCAACCCACAAAATGGGATCCAGTACTAGGTGGAAAGCTTTGCATTTTTGGTCCAGCACTAGGAAAGTTTCTCATGGGCCACCAAAGTAAATCAGGAAGCGCAACGGGCGGCCCATCAGCCCAATGTTCTTAGATCAACCTGACTCGATCCTTAGGAGATGCCCTGGGGCTGCACAATTGCCCAAGAGGCGGACTATTCATGCTTTATCAATGCAATTGATGCAAGTCTACCAATGGAGTACTAACTCAAATATGCTTTAGGGCACTATTACTATTCATGTTTTTTTTTTAAATTGGCATCAGGCATCCAACTCTTCAAACCAACTAATCGGTGATCGATCTCACACAAGTTTTCCATTGGCCAGCAGGTAAACTAGGCCAGCATTCTTAGGTCCGCTTCTTACTAAAGGGAAAACCCTCTGCAGTACGTCGCAGTTGAGATTTGAACCTTAGGTCCTTTAGTTATATGTTGGAAGGTCTAACCATTGCGTCATTACCCCAGGGACGATTGTTCATACTTTATTGTACCAAAAGGAGATTACACTCACCCTAAGCGTCCCTCACAACCCACCCCCAGTTATGTGAAAGGAGGTAAATTACGGGGTCAACTTATAACCAACCACCAAGTTGGCTAGGAGTGGGAGGGGTTTTTTCCCCAAGGGCATGCTCCCGATGGTAATTGATCCCTTGCCCCGTTGTAGAAAGTCTGCACTAGATTTTTTTCACTGACTATTCATGCTTTTTGTGGCAAAAAGCGATTTGCTCGCCTTCCGTGCTCCCGTCAATCCGTCTATAGGCCAACACGGAGGAGGTAATACACGAGGGGCTACTAGCCATTGGTACAATGGCTAGGCATGGGGAAAATATACTCGGATGCATCAAGGGATCCCATGACCTAATGTGGCAACACCCCATACCTCAACCACCGCACCGCCCTAAGGTGACAACTATTCATGGTTTATGAATTAATATTAGGTTGTCGGGAAGTAAAATGAACAAACGTAAGATGAGAATTCTAAAATGACAATGATTATTAAAATAAGATAATAGGGAAGCAAAAACTTTAGCATTGGATAATTAAAAGATAACTGGAAAATAAATATAGAAACAGAGCAGATGTTTTCATAGAATACATAATCGTAAAAATAGTACAAGGTCAAGGGAAAAGAAAACTTAAAACAATTATTACAGAAAGAAACAATTACCAAAAGGCACAAATTTGCCAATTGCTTACCACATGTGAGCGCATTCAGAAGGTGGGCATGGAGGATTCAGCAAATAACCACGATGTACAATAAGAAGAGAAATCTGAATAAAGTAGAGAAATAAACAAGACAAATATAGAATCATTAAAACAAATACAATAAGGAACCAATGTTGATCAAAGTCATGTGAATCTAGAGATCAGCCCACCTTACAAGAATTCTTTCTCATTAAATTGCTGAAGTTTTTACTCTGAGTTACTTGATGAAGAAGAAAATAAAGAAAATGCCTTCGTTGTTTTTCATACTCTCCATCTTGCAAAGATTCAAGAGACTGGAGTAAGAATTTAAACACAAATCAGATGGTTGAATTAGCTATAAAATGAAGAACAATTTAGAAATTGAACTAAAATAAGAAAGGACTGCTGTCAATCAAAGTAAGAAAATTAAATATTTACAGTACCAAATAGAAAGATGGTAATGAAAAACCTGTAGAAAAGGTAGAAAAAGATCAAATATTTCTTTATGACTTTTCTCATTGCGAGTGTGAAAGCATTGTCCCAATAGAGTGTTACGCATCATACTGGGAGACAGTGTTGTTCTCAACCACAATTTACATCCTAGAAATGAAACACAATGAATCATCATCATATCTCATGCTAATTACGAACTTTTCTAACATTAAAAAATCAAGCAAAATACTGACCAAGCATTTCAAATAGTGTCCTAAGGCAAGCAACAGCAAATGAGAACTCAGCTGTGTCATCACTAACATGGTTAAGTACTATACTTAAGAAAATAGGATATTTCTCCAGTATCCCATCTTCAAGGGCTTCTGCCTCAAGAAAGCCAAGCCTACAAATAAAAGCGAAAAAGGTTTGACATAAAGAACATTCATGGAAATAAATTTATGAAGCATGTAATGTATAAGGGCGAAGCTTAATTTAGCATCCAATAAAAAAATCACATACAATGTTTTAAAGCCATTCCATACATTTATGCGCTCATGCTGCACTCTTGGCCTTAGCATATCTGAGACTGATGGCAAAACATCTGCTTCAAGAAACCCAATATACTTTCGTAATAAAGTCTGGATAGACTCTAGATCTGCTGCTCTTCTAAAAATGATATAGTAAAACACATTATGATCATGATTCTGTTTCCAATCATGTAAATTTCTGAATGGAAAATTTGTTGCAAAAAAGAATTGGCAATGATCCTATGGCTAATCATTTGTAGTATCAAGCAGCAATGGTAATGGACAACAGCAGTGCGATGCATAACTTTCAATACTAAGCACTAAATGAGCATTTCTTATTAAAGAACTGACTGAGATTTCCTGTAAAAGAAGTTGCAAATCAGTATGGAAACATAATAATGAAACCATTTGAGCATACAACAAACTAAGTTTTTTTAGCTGAAATAGGTTGGAGAGAGTTAAAACATGTTTGTGAAATAAAGAAAGTTGGGATAAGGATTTATTAGTATTTGCATAGCAATCTTTCATATACTATAGCCATCATGAATACCAGAAGATGACTAGACAGTATATTTTTGTGCTTCTGTCAGAATAACTGGATAAGAGCAAACCAGCAATCTAAATATGTATTTTTATAGACCATATAAAAATCTGTATGCTGCTAGCATATCCAGGCTCCTAATTATGTTTATGATTCTTTACATTTTGTTATTAACTATTCTTCATTGGCTTACAGGAAAATGTGATAACTATACTTTATCATTTATATTTTTGTGTCAATCGCGTAGGGAAAAATATCAGCTGAAGCATTTATGTTTCCATTAGTTAAGCCTAATAGTTTTGACGTGAGATAATGACCCGTAAAGGAAGCAAATACACACTCATCCTAATATAGTCTTAAATGTCTGCAAACAGAGCCATCTATCAAGTTTAGCATCTCAATAGAAAAATTTGAATTGAATCCCAAACAATCAATATGGAAAATTACCTCAGCTTTCCCATGCATCCAGCCAAACGAAACCCAACTGCTCGAGCCCTCCCACTTTTAAGAAAAAGTAGAGCATAAATCCCCTGTTATATTTACACAATCATCTATCAGAGTAAGAGAAATTGAAAAGAGATGAAACCAGGTCCCAAGTCCAGCTAGTAAATAGAGAAATGATGAAGTAGCAAAGGAGAATTACAGAGACCACAAGAAAATTACTGGGTATTGTTGATTGCTTGAGAGAGTAACTTCATGAGACTCATCGACTGCCTCAATAAAAAATTGAAACTCATTAGCTAGTAATTGGTCATCCAACAATAGAGGAAACATTAGCACCTGCAAAATGAAAACATAGCAGGTTATAAAATTTCATGATTAACAAAAAAAATGTTAAGAAAGATCATGGATCAAAATACAAAATAGCAACAAATACACGCTCAAAAATGCATAAATCCATATAAAATCAGTTAATTATGTTTGTCACCCAAAATAATAAGCATTGCTTGAGAAAAACTAATGCAAAGATAAAACTTGCACCACATTTCTCATTGCATCAAATTTAGGGGATAAAAAGAGAGAAAAGTAATAAATGATGCTTGATATTTAATTTATATAAAAGCTCAATGCAAACTCTTTTCCTTGGTTAACAATTGCAAACTTTGTTCTTGGATGAAACTCCACTAAAACTAAACAAGGGCAAGAAAGGTATAAAAAACATTCTTGATTAATGCAATCAATAAATCCACAAGCACCTATTGAGGATGGAGTAACAAACAACATACTTCAAACATCACACCAACAATTTCTGCACCCTGAGATTCTGGATTGTATTCCTTGCAGCGAATTTTTGCATTAATATTTCTAAGATGCTCTGTTACCCTTTCTTCATCAAGGCATTGCAATACAGTCAGTAGAGGATCAACAGAATCTGTTTCGTATTCAACATTGTAATATTCTTGAGCATGATGATGTTGACATATACATTGGGTGCAGTGACCTAATTCTTGAGAAATTCGCTTCCACAAAATCTTGAGTGGTGAATCAGAATTTGTATCTTTGAAATAATTATGGAATGTCTCCAAAAGAGGCACCATTAGATCTGAGAAGTCACACCAGATATGCCTTTCCTCTGGTAAATTGACCAAAAAGTTGAAGGAATCTGAAAACCTGGAATTCAAGTCAAACTTGGACAATTAGGGGAACTCATTGAAGATAAATAGTACATGCAAACCAAAAAGTTGCTAAAAGAAAATTAACTGGTACCCAATAAACTCACCCCAATACAATCTACCCAAATTTCCTCAAGCAAAAAACTTAGACATCTCAAACATGCATTAATTTAATGGAATTACTTCTAATTACAGGTTTGCGTAAAGATTTAAAATCACAATAGGAGTCTTCCATCAGTTCTCTGCAGTTCATTTAGGAGCCCAGGGCAAATTACTTTTTGCATACAACCACAAATGCTACATCTACATAACTGCAAAAGGATCACACGTTAACCTAAGTGCAAACAGTTACAAACCCCTGCAACATATTGGACTAACGTTGCAAGTAGTTTGGCATCTATAGATACCTATAATTAACTAAACAACCATTTTAAAATAGTTGTACTGCATGTCTTGTGATAAAAAAAAATGTCATTAGCTGGAAAACAACACAAAAAGGCAAGTAATGCCAACATTCACCACCCGGTCCTCTTTAATTTAATCCTCCTCATTCGTGCCATCAGTATGTATATGTAGCAATTTTTTAAAAGGTAGCTGCCAAGGTAACTATGGTAAGGGAAAGCTTCACCTAATTGTCAGGCAAATCTTTTAAAAAATGGCTTCATCCACTGAAGTGGCCTGAGCATTTTTAAGGACAGAATTTTTTTAATAAATTGTTGGTTCATTTAATATTAGAAAGTAACCCTAATTTTCCCTGTTAGCCCACGCAATACTTATTGTTTGGTGAAGCTTCTCATTCCATGTGATTTTTGCCTCTTCTTTTTCACCTATGTCAACAACCTACACAAATTGTGAGTCATTTTCTGATCATCTTTTCTTCCTTGTCTTCTATATGTGTTCTCTCTCTTCTGATTTTTTTTCCACATTTTCATCATTAAATCTCTCCACACATAGAATCTCTAAATTTGTTTTCCAAATTGTAAGGTTGTTTTATTTGGTTGCAATGTGCAAGATAAAATGCTTCATAATTATTGTGTTTTTACTATTTATTTATTAATTAGGACATTCATTTGTAATTATAAACTTGTGTTGAACATAATTGTTATATATCAATCAATATTAGTTAATTTTAATTTAATATAACTTTCTCTTCTATCTTAGTATTATTTTAACATTGACGGCCTGTCCCTACCTAGATGCTAGGCAATAGACTGGTCGTATACTGTGTCGAATTGCCTTTTAAACCTTACTCAGCATGTCGATACAACATTAAGACGATGTTGTTTCGATCATGTACAAATACCCTAGCCTGAAAAAATATTAAAACATGAGTACAAAATAAACTATTTGTAGAGCAAGGTAATAGGAGTTAGACCAAGTTTACAAGAGTGACTATAAGTAATGTTTACATAAATGATGGAACCAATCAAGTGCAATAAAAAAATCTTCTAACCAGATGCAAAATTGATTCCCTTAAAGAAATCAATGAGATCTAGAATTCTCCAACATCTAAACAAATACTAGCCGTCATAGCTCATGCCTACCCAATCCTGATTGTTAGAAACATCATAGTATCAAAGCAAACCAAGGGCAAAGCATTCATCTATCACCTAGGAAGAAATCACTTGACAAACTCAATCAATTCCAAGTTTTGCCACAAAAATAAAATCACACCAAGGTTGTCCCCTTTAATTGTTACTCTCATTTTTCCTCCTCATTTCGCACAAGTGTCTTTCCCTTCACCCAAACCATAGACTCAAGTGTAAGACGCTATCAGTCAAAAGAGAGAAGGGAAACCACCAAATGGAGCACCAATAGAAGCAAAGAGAAGTGATACCAAAATGCAAGAAGCCATGCTTCTATGCTGCATACATATGTTTATTTCAATTTTAATTATGTTAGTTCAAGTCTAATTCCCAGTGATTATCCGAGATATATTTACAAATATGTGCAAAATTTAGTTACAATACCAAATATATTGGAGTATCAAACCAAATCTTAAAAAATATAGGTTGATATCACAAATACAGTCATTTTGGAATTATGTAGTAATTATTAATTGACATGCTTGTAATATTTTTGTGAACTTTAATCCAATTGGCTTTTTGATGTTGTTGACTTATATTTTAAGGTAAACAAGTGGAAAATAATCGAATAATTGCAATTCATGTGAGTTTGAACATTCTTTGAAGCATGTCAAGTAATGGCATAACTCTAGCGTCTATGATACATTTAGGGTACGTTTGGTAGGTTGTAATCAGCCAGATTACAGATTACTTTGTTTGGTATCAATTTAACCCTGTAATGTAATGTAATATGGATTACAAAAGTTAATAAACTTTTGTAATCTGGATTACAAGGCAAATACCATATAATCCAGATTACATACCAGATTACATTCCGACTGCCGACTACAGGCCGCCCACCGACCGCCGCCATAAGTCTCAGGATATTTTTGTCATTTTATAATAATACGAATTACATTCTTTATAAAAAATAATGAACACCAAACAAAATAATATAATCACCCTTATAATCAATGATTACATACAACATATTTCCAAACGTAGTAATGTAATATGAATTACATTACATTCAATAGTTGATTACATTACAATCTTGATTACATTACACCTAACCAAACGTAGCTTTAAAAAACCATTTATTCTCTTCTTCCCTAGCCCTAAATATAAAATAAATGTATGTTCATAGTAGTTGCTCTCACCCCTTATCAACCCTCTAAAAGGAAAAAATTGTCATGTGCTCGGAAAATCTAATAAACATCCCCTTTTGTGCACTGGGGTCCTACTCACTTTTAGAATATACATCAGTTCCTTCTCCCTACACCTACAACAAGCATTACCCTTTCCCAGCATCTCACAGTAACGAGAAAAGGCTTTCACAATCTTACTTTGCTAAATTCACCACCATCCCCATCGTAACAAGATTAATTTCCCCATCAAACCATTGTGACAAGATTATCATTGCCCCCAATATGACAAAACCCAGATCATGAGCCAAATCATTTATTTTTCAAATGCCAAAGCAAAGTTCAAAATTTTGAGCTATGCCAAAGTTTTAGTATTTGATTGGAACAATACTATTTCAATATCATGTCGATATTGCAGTACATCGTGATGCTAGTGGATTGGAGTTAAAGAAGGAAATAAAGCATAGGAAGGTGGCATTGTTTATGCCAAGCATGGTTTTAATTCTTATACCATGCCAGGCGAAGCAGTCAAAACATATCATTCTAATAAATTACCAAAACTCTATACCACTGAGTATAGACAATGTCGTCTTCCTTTACTTCATCTCCTTCCTCCTTCAACCTCCAATCTATCACCAGCACTATGCATCAAAGCATCGACATGATAATATATCAATATCTTTTTGGCCAAAGATCAAAACTATGACACAACTCGAGATTTTGAACCTTGTGCCAAGTGTTATCAAGTTTTGGTGATTTACTGAAATAATGCTACATTTCGATCATTTCGTTTGCCACGATACAAGATTTCAAACCATGCACCAAAGTATTTCCAAATTTATACTCAAGTGTGAGCACACTTTCGAATAGGGGAGTAATCTTCATATGCTTATTGTCTTTGGCACTCTAGGTTAGGCGAAGTATATATTAATATTATTATTTTAGTTAGTTTTAATATAAAGTTAGTCTGCCATGGATCAATTATTAGAAACGGTCTGAGTTTATATAAATTTATTTTCATTATAGTTGGTCCAAATAAATAATTTTGTCTGCCATGTTTATAAACATAGAAGATTTGCAACCATAATTGGAATCAAGCAAATTTATTCAAAATATTACTTTAAATCTCTAAAAAAATATGGATTCTCTTCCGTCAATGGATCCAACGAGATATGGTGGTCTAGCATCTCCTAATCAATGCTAGTTATTCATCACCAGTGGTACTTGACCGTTGGTATTCATAACACATAATATCGATCTGTTTCTATATACATAGTAGTGGAGACTTCCAAATGATTGATGGGGCACACTCTAGAACTGACAAATTTTTCAAATAAAGAATCCAATATCTAAATAACAATACGAGCATTTGAAAACTTCTTGTGAGCAAGGGAGAATAAGAAAAATAAATTTTAAACTAAATCCAAGCAGCATTCTATGGGTTTTCTGTTTAGAGGCAAAAGGCTCGGTTTCAACTAGATAACTCTATCCAAACATCATTATATGAACCAAATTCACTTGTTTTCCGTTTAACAACTATTGGAGGCAAAAGGTTCGGTTTCAACAAGAACCAGGCGCTGAGATACTGCTCCTGAATATCCCATTAACTGAATTGACGCAAACGAACAAACGAACTTATTCACCTAAACTATCGCACCAAAAACTACTACCTGACTCGTCGGGGAAAATTCTCCACCTAGAAAGCCGAGTAAAGAAGCGTGTAGTGAATCGAAATAAAAGATAACCAGTATGAAAGAGAAAGGAGGCATAACGAACCATTCCTCCTTCACTCGAAGGACAGGCCGTTCGCTGGACGGCAAAGAATTGTCCTCCTCTTCCTGGATTGCGTTCCACCGGTCCAAGAGCTCCCGTCGAGCCTTCTTCGCCATGGCCAGAGGCGGCATTACCTCCTCCCAACCAAGTCGTTGCAGAGTTATCCGATATCGAACTAGGGTTTCGCCAGCGCTCCGTCGCCGTCTCCGTCTCGGGAGACAAGACGCTGAGGAGAGAGTTTAGTTTATTTTAGATAAAATACAGAGAAAAAAGTCCTTGGCTTATATTAAAAACGAGTTGCTCTTATCAATTAAAAATAATACAACTAAAATATTTTTGAACATTAAACAGTTGTAATTATGCTAACTCATATTAGACAGTTTTAAATAATCTATATTTATATATATAAAAACAGAAAAGCCTTCCCAAAAATTTTCCCGTCTAAATATAAAAACAAAAAAAAATTCTATTTCCTATTTTCTAAATCATATTTAAAAAATATATATATATATATTGAT
>JBAMIB010064058.1:0-15168 GCA_037177415.1 Kaempferia rotunda
GGATGATTTGTTCCTCTCTCTTTTATATCTCTACAGTGAAATTATACTGTCCGTTGAATTCCGATCGGACGGTCGGGATCATCTAGACCAGGGATGGACCAGACAGTTTGGGACCAGCAGATCCGAACTGCTACGAGGGGCTTTAGAACCGTCCATCGCAAGTGCTGACGCACGGATCGCGAAGTTTGACGTGGTGATGGTGGCAGCCGCAAGTATGGACGCCAACTGCCGTCTCCGACACGCATATTAAGCTGTACTCCGCGACCGCCCGCACGGAGCACAGCACGCGCGCGGCCGGGTGCTTCCATTTTCTCCTCCTCCGCCGCCGTGGTTCTCCTCCTCCGTCTCGGCCCCGGGAGGGGCCACTCCGTCGAGGCCGGAAGAGAACCGAAGCGCCCTCCCGTCTCCGCCCTCCGTTGCCGCCATGGCCGAGCTGGCCCAGGCGGAGTTGTGCTCTCCGGGGTCCGCCGCGACGACGGCCTCGACGGGGAAGAGCGTCCAGGTGTGGCGTGCGCTGGTGAGCTGGATGGCCATCCTGTTCCGCCTCCTCCTCCAGATCCTGCGAGGGACGCCCTCGTGGGCTCAGCTCCTCTCCTTCGTTGGCCTCCGCCAACCCCTCCTCTTCTCTCCGTCCGCCGCATCCACGGGTTATAAGCCTCTCGCGGTGGATCGACCTAGCGATGGCCAGCCCCTCCGGGTTGGAAACTCCCTGGAGCCCCTCAATAGGCTCACGGTATGACTTCGTTTTCGATCGGGGTACTAGGTCGTGACTATTTGGTTTGAATATTGGATATTTTGAAGTAGATTTGTTGAAATCTATCTTCTATTTAAGTTTCTTCAGATATTGCCAGGAAATACAGTTGCAATTTCATCGTTGGGCTCGTTATCGCCTTGCCATTCCGTGATTTTTTGGGGATAAAACCAAAGATGATTTTCTGATTTTTGTTTAATTTATTTCTGAGTGTCCAAATGATCTTTACTGATGTGCTTGAAATTTGTTACGAAGGCGATCTTGCCAAAAAGACTTGGTGAATTAGGGCTGGATGAGTAAGGTAAGTAGCCGTTTAAGTGAATTAATAACCTAGGATCTTCAGGTAATGGTCTTTGCAATTGCTAGACTTCTATGAACCGACAAGTTTATGAAGTCTAAATACATACCAAGTTTTGTATGCTCAATGTTCCCTGAACTCGAGGACAAAATGTTTGCAATACTCATCATTCCTTGATTCTGCATATCAATCAGTGATCCATATTGTGACAACTTGATTTAGTCTCACAAGAGGACTTGATTTGCTGTATCGATTCATAAGTCTAGGCTAGTCTTTTATGATTAAATACGTTGAAGATTTTGTTAATGGTGTTGAAGTTAATTTATTATGTTAGTCATGGGATTTTGATATCAAACCAACATGAATTTTAAGATTCATAAGTGAATCTAATATAAAAAAGTCTTCTTAAGTGGTCGTCACCATATGGTTTAACATCCTGCTAGATTTTGAATGTTAGCAAAAATACAGACCTTGAACGATGATGACTGCAACATCTTGGGTGGAATCCCAAGAGGGAAGTGTAGGCTGTTAACTTCATGTGCCAACTTCTCACGCTCATACCTTGTGTACAATCACTACCAATCATGACATCCATTATGCTCAGCTTTATGAACATGAATTCTTTGTGTCATTTGTTGTGTTTGTTATAGGTAATTAATTATTTCACGGTCAAAATGTGTTTGTTTATCTAAGAACTGTGAAAATTATATTGGAAGAAGTACATATAACTGCCACCAAACTTGCAAAATCACTCGTTGACTTTATTCAAAAGTTGAAATATGCAAAATTCTCCATACATTGGGAATCATTGATAGGCCATGGAGTATTAGCTGAAGCTATAGCCCCATGAATCCCATGATGATGCGGGGATATGTTATAGATAACGACTATCACTCTTTTGTTTGGTTGGTCATATCCCAGAATATTTTGCTTAAACTAAAATTGCTGGTTAATGAACATAGAATGAAATAACAAAGAGGAATTATAAGTTTGATGAAAAATTATATCTGTGTGATAACTGATGGTTATTAAAATGTTTTCATACACTACAAGAACCTATAACAGGCTTGGTAAAACTCGGGTAAGACACATTTGTTACTTGGTAATGTTTGATAAATTTGACGCAAAATGCTGATTAAGATAGTTAGAAATAGATTTCACCACCTGGTTTCAATTTTAGCTTCTCGTCTGTTGCTTTGAAATTGCAATATTCATAACTTTGCATGTATTTTATGTATTTCCTTCCTAAAATTGTAAGAACTTTTATGGTCACTAAAATATCAGACAACATGCTTGCTTATTTGGCCAGAATAAGTACTCAGGGTATCCAGTGTTGGACCAGGTATTTCGTCCCAAGCCCTTGTTTGAACTAATGAACTTTGACGACTAAAAGAAATAAGTAGATGTTCAGTATTAAGGATTACTACTGAATTAAAGAAAAATTTAAATTTCTTGGTCTACTACTGGATTCTTATTATTGGAATTTTTCTTTCTTCTACTGCCGCAAAAACTCCTGAATTTTGCCTGTGTAACTGTTCTCATTCTTCTGCTTTATCTTCAGTTCCTTTTCGAATTCCATAATTGTTTTTTGTTAGATGGCCTCTCCTGTCCAACTAATGTAGAAACGACCTTTAAATAATTCGAAAATTTTGTTAGATAACCATAATTCTTGTATCCTTCTCTTCTTTATTCTTGTTTTACTTTTACAACAAAAGAAGTAAGGCTGGAGAAAAATTGGATGATAAAATCATATCTCATACCCTTTTGTTTAAAACTATAAAATTTCTGTGAATGAATATACCCTTTTATGGTTGAAAAGTAAGGATACAGCATTTCCACCCTTCTTTTGCAGATTGAGATTATTATTGGAATGGTCAATTTGCGCTTTGCTTCATTCTGTTAATGTTAGCAATGCAATTTCTGGTTGAGAAAATAGATGAATTAATGGAAGTGTTCTGTGAGAATCCTGAGGCAGAGAAAAGATCCTTTGTGTCATTTCAGTGAGATGTCTTTGTTTAGTTTTTATAATTGAGTCAAATTTCACCGTTCAAGTTCATGGATTTCATTAAAAAACATATGAGAGGTATTTGAGAATATTTTGTTGATTGTTTTTTAATGACTTCCTCATTTATGGTTAGGCTCCTAACTGTAGGTTGTACTTGATTTGGATGAGACTTTAGTTTGTGCATATGAGACATCCAGTCTTCCATTGGCAGTTCGTATGCAGGCCATTGAAGCTGGTCTAAAGTGCTTTGAACTAGAATGTATATCTTCAGAAAAGGTTGGTCTTATGACTTGCCTATTTTAAATTTTCAGCATCATCTTAACGTCCATTTGTAATTTTGCTGACAATTATTGAAGGATGTCGATGGAAGACCGAAGGTCAACCATATCACTGTTTTTGAACGTCCTGGATTGCACGAATTCTTAAAACACTGCAGTGAATTTGCAGATCTTATTCTTTTCACAGCTGGCCTTGAAGGTTGCTGTTTTTGGTGCTAGTTTTCTTCGTTGTGTCTGTGTTTAAAATTTTTAATACTTCCGAATGTAATTATTGTACGCTTCCTTTTGCATCAGGTTATGCTTGTCCTGTTATCGACATAATAGATGTTGACAAAAAATTAAGTCATCGGTTATACAGGCCTTCGACTGTGAGCACGTAAGTGAACATTCTGCGCATGAATTCGTACGCTTTTAAGTTATAAATAATCTCTGTAGCTGTGCATTTTGCCTTTGATTATTTTTCTGAGTATTGTTGATCGTAGTTAACATCATGGAAGTTTTAGCCATTGATATTCAAATGGTATTTAGTAGAGTGCACAAACATTGTCATGTGATTGTTAGCCAACATTTGTTTTTTTTCCAGGTTAAACACAAAGTAATGTTCCAGAAAAGAAAATAAGCTTTTTTTTGGATGAAAGATAGTTTGTTGGAGAGTCAAAGTCTCATAAAATACAGATTAAGTAATAAAAAATATTGATACTTCACGGGGTGATTGATTTATGCTTCAGATGCTATTTAATGTGAATTACTGAATCATTAGTGACAACTTTTCGTTAATACAAATTATGGTTCATTTATCAAATCCAATGAAGATTCATATAGCCAACCTCAGATAGTTGGGACAAACACATTTACATGTTTATCGAATGCTTTAATGTCATCATAAAAATTGCATATTGCATATGGTGCTTACTATACATTATTGTACAAGTAAATGTAATCCGTTTCTGTGAATCAGGCAACACCGAGAACATGTCAAAGACCTTACTTGTGTATCGAAAGACCTCTCCCGCACTGTTATTGTCGACAACAATCCATTTAGCTTCTTGCTTCAACCTTCCAATGGAGTACCGTGCGTGCCATTCTTTGCAGCACAGCCTTGCGATAACCAGGTAACAGACTTGAACTAATACCTGCGCACCAGTTTTCTTGCTTTCAATCTAATAACCAGATACTAAATAAATCCCTTATCGATCAAAATATGTTCTTTGTTTCCAGCTCATGGAAGTCATTCTTCCCCTACTGAAGCAACTTTCATTTCAGAAGGATGTCAGACCTGTTCTATACGAAAAGTTTCGCATGCCCGAATGGTTTGAACACCAAGGAATCCCCTCCATAAACCCTAGTCTGTGAGACATCATCAAATTCCTACTTCGAAGCTCCTCTTACCTGAATGTACAGGAAGTGTTTTAATATACACAACGCAAGAACCCTAATTCAAGGGGGTCCCTGCTAGTAGATTATGATTGGAAGAATCTCCTGAGCGTCAAAGAGTGTCGAAGGACCAAGATTTTATGGCTCGAAGGAAGAATTCTGAGATCTAATGAACAGTATCTATTGTTTTCATGGAAAAAATAAATTCTGGTTGATGTTATTGTAGATTCTTAGGCATTACATTTGCTTAGGAAGATTACTTCAAACTGCAATTGTAGCTGTTTTTGTATTTGTATATTATCCTCATTGATCTTGGTATGAAGCAGCTTCTTCTGTTGCCACATAAACAATGGATAGATACGGACCATCTCTCCAATTAAATAAATTTATATACCTCAAATAAAACAACTTGAAGAGCATGTACTAGTGATAAAAACAAAATAAAGTCATTCAAAGCGTAGAACAAAAATCAAATAACACAAACAAAATATGCTTAATCTAAAGTCAGTCATCATAATTTTAAAAACATCACCACAAAAAAAAAAAAAAAGCAAAGTTTTGGGTTTCAGTCATGTTCAAATAGTTTGCAATGTCTTGCTTTTTTTATTTTTAAAATATTTGTTCTAATTAAATGATCAACCTTTTCTTCCTCCTCCCATTTATTTGCTTGTAATTCACCAGAAATGGTTCTGGCAGCCATCTACACCACCGAAGAACTCCATCTGCTCCTCGATGTCGGCGTTCGCCAGGAACGTCGTATTAGCCCCCTCCGCCTGGTGGATTTGGCCGCCTCCTTCTTGTAGCCGCAGCAGATTCATTGTGACACCATCATCGAACACCTCCTCCTCGTTCTGCCTCATCACCGCAGAGCGCGCCATTGGACGCGGAGGCAGAGACACCATTCCAGCGGGATTCATCATGCTCTGCCCTCCTATTTCCATCATTCGCCCACTACTTGGCCCGATGTTGCCGGACAAAGTATACGGATTCACAAGCGATTGAATTGGATTACCTGGAGGAAAATGTCCGGGCGCCATAGTCGAGTCGGGGAAGTAATTCACGAGGTCAGCGGGCGCCTTGCCCTTCTGCCACGAGTAGGAGTCGTTGCTATACGCGGAATTGCGGAAGTAGGAAGTCGCCGGTGAGTTGTTCGACGAAATGTTACCGTATTCCGGGCGGTAGATCGAGAAGGCACTCCTGCTCAGGTTGCTGTGATTGTTCTCCTGCGTGTGATGTGAGAATGAATTTATGTTTCCAGGCACGGGTTTTAGATTCGGAATTGAGGTGAGGAAGCTTGGCTCGGGGGCCGGCGGCAGCTTATGCTCTTGTTGCTGAGTCTGGAAGAGATTCGTCGGTGTGTTCATCACCAGGCCGGAGAAGTACGATGGCAAGGGAGCGGTTGCGGTGGGATTCATCAACCCCGCCTTCTGCAGCAAAGCTGACCCGGATGAGGATCCGGAGAGCACTGGAGCTTGGAATTGCTGGCTTGTGTTGTTGTTCATGAAAGATAAGCTTCCGAGCATTGGGATGGCGGTGCTGGGGTTACTCTTCTGCCTGGTCTCAGTTAGCGAGGTCGATGTGTTACCCAAGAAATCATTTTTGGCTGTGGAATTTGCTCGGACAGAAGCCTTTTCCCCTGTTCCATAGAGACACATGTTTGTCAAAGAATGATTTGTCGACCCAAATCCAGCCGATTTCTCTGTAGAATTCATCATGGAAAAGGAAGAATCCGGACAGAAATTGACGGTCGAGCCATTCTCTACTCTCAATCCGTTGAGCGACGAAGCTGGCGTCGGCAGCACTGAGTGGCTAGCCCCAGACAGCGGCGACGGCGCTGTACCGCCAACCACGCCGCCAAAGATCTCGTCATACGGACCGTTCAGCAGCTCGGTAAGGCGCATAGCAAGCAAGTCAGGGTCATCGGGCAGCATGGACAGGAAGTTGTTCATCTGCTGCTCGCGGGTGTCTGGGACGTCCGGATTGTAGTTAGCAATATCGATAGGGTACTCCACCTGCTCGTTCATATCCGGCAGACCAGAGTTCTCGTTAAAGGCATAGCGTGCGGAGCTCGATTCTCCGACATCCATCAGGTTTGGCACCTTGTTACCCTCCTCCGAATGTTCGCTGCACAACGCGATATGCGCCTCGTAGCTGTTCTTCCCGGAGAATGTGTCGCTGCACTTGCACTGATAGTGGTGGAGAGAGTGGTTCTTGATGTGGGCCTTGAGGTCCGCCTCGACAGCGTAGGTCTTGGTGCAATGTGGGCATTTCAGGTTCTTGGGTCCGTGCTTGCGGTTGAAGTGTTTCTTGATTCCGGTGATGTCACTGAGCGCGCGGGAGCGGTGGCTGTAGATGCAGGACGGGATGGGGCAGACGTAGGCCTTGCGGCGCGCTGGGGTGCCGCCGGACTTCTTGAGCTCGTAGTTGACGTTATGAGTGCGCATGTGGAGCTGCAGATTCTGGTCGCGCTGGAAGCCCTTGCCGCACACTGTGCAAATGTACCGACCGGTGGCTAGCAGATCCTCCGGCAGTAGCGCCACCACCTCTGCACCAGGATCTGGTAATCCAAAATTTTTGTTTTGCCATCAATTTAATGGCGAGCAATTTTAGATGATCATATAGACACCACATACGTTCACACGAAAATGACAAAGATATTATAGGGTTCATTACTAAATCTAATATGCAGTTTGAACTTTTGCATGTATTACTAATTTTTGCATGTATACTAAATTTGTATGAAGCACAGCTAATTCTTGTTGTTCTACTTGCTGTTGTCATATATACATACAAATTAGTTACTGAGTGAACATTAAATAGCATTCTGAGTTAGTATAGACATGCCAAAAATAAACACAAAGAATGCATTCCCATTATAATAGGTGATGAAGAAGAGATTCAATAATAAGATCTTCTGACCTTGGGCAATACCACCACAGCCCTTACCAAAGTTGGCTGACATCTTCAGACTGGATAGATTTATTTTAAACATGAAAAATTCATGCATGGAGCTATGGTTTTTGAACATTCAACTTATATTTGCTAAATACCCCAATATAGGCTAAATTCAATAATCAAACTTAGAAAAAACTTAGCTTATTTTCACTATATAAGTTCAACTTCTAGCACATATTAATCAATATAATAGCATTTAATATTGACTCAAAATAAGATTGAACAGTTGGACTAGATAATAGGTATCAGAATTCCTACCTGGACACCCTGCTGGCCTGGTTGTTCTTTTCTTCTTTTCAGATGGGTTACGGTTTGGTTGTTCATGGTTGCCTTGGGCTAAGCTGCCTACGGTAGAAACCCTTCTTGGCATCTTCCTTGTGCGTAGCTAGCACTGCAACCAGAACAATCTGATATCTATATCATAAGAGAAGAAAAATGTGTAGAAGTAAAAGCGTATATGTTTGATCAGCATTGCATTGTATTTATATCTGCATCTATAATGCTGTTATATACGGAAACATTGGCATTAAATAAAAACATGAAAAACACAGTGAGGAAACTGGAACTGTGGGTTATTATTTCTATGCATTAATGATTAATTTTTTCTCCAAAAGAATGGGGTACTGGAGTTTCCTTTGGATTCAAGAATGATCTGCACAGTTAGATTTGCCCATATTTGGATTAAGTTTTTGTCATTATACTGATGAAATAAAAAATGTTTATGAAAAGAGAGATTTCTTTGTTGACTTTGGGTCTCTCTCTATATTGATATGTATAACCATGCATGTCTCAGATTAATTGTTTGTACATTCAATAAAAGCAACATGTTTGAATTACACAGTAGAATTTTGTGCAATAATATAAGAATTGACTAAGATTAACATGTTAAATTAGGAATTGTTTGGATTCATTATGTTGAATGGCACTTCAATTACTCACCATCTTGATGAAACTTCTTAACCTGAACACTGCAAGCTTGCTCTAAAAGAAACTGAACTGTACATGGTAATACAGGTCAAATGCTAAATAATCAATGCTAATTATGAGTTGTCAAAGGGAAAAGCCAAAAATAGAAAATTCTGGCTAACTTGAATTCCTTCATATAAACATATTGTACCAATCATATATCTGAAAGAAATAACACATGCAATAAAATTTGGCTTCATATCCTTGTTACTTATGCTTCATGTTTGGTCTTGTTCTTTTTTGTTATACTACAACTGCTAATACTACAACTGCTATCCATATTGGGCCTCCAATATATTTATCATACCATACAATAAAGATCTGTTTTGATACTAAACTCCTCTTGATCGAACTAATGTTAACCATAAACAGTGCATGCCTCCTACAAAGGAAACTGAATTAGACATAGTAATGCAAGTATACATTAGGTGTTGTTAATACTAAATATGAGTTGTCAAGGTGGAAAAACCAAAGAAGAAACTTAATTTTTAGCTAACTTGAATCCCTTAATAGTTAATACAAACATAAATCTGTTTATATCCTAAAAGAAACAACACGTGCAACAAAGTCTGGCTTCATTTCCTTATGTTAACAAAATTAATATTTCATATTAGATGTTTTTTTTTTGCTATGTACAACTGCTATCCATATTTAGTCTCCAATATATCAACCATATCACACAACAACGTATAGCTTTCAATTCCTTATTAGGAAACTTGATGAGCAGATTTTATCTGCAAATAGTGAGAGTCTCATTGTCTTATGAAATCTAAAGTGATTTCTGTCAAATTGGAAGAGTGGTTGACACCTTCATAGACTCACGCCCATGTTAATGTGAACATGGATACCCTCATTCAAGTTGACATCTATATCCACATGGTTGATACAAGGATGGTATGTAGAGTGATCACTTTGCATGCAAAGTGAAAAAGGCTTAGAATTAATGAATATCATTTAATGCAATTTTTAATCAAACCTGATGATCATAGATGTGATCTATCTAGGTAAACAAAAAACCAAAAAAGGTAAAGGTACTTGACAACTTCAAATGCATTAATAATACTACCCAGAAGGAAATATAAGACAAGTGGAAATCCATCACAGAACACATGTATATCTTGTAAACATTTCTCCTTAGAGTTTTAGTTATGGACATGCAAGATACAATATTAGGCAGTTCGTAAGATAACCCTAATTAACTTCGTTCCTAGAGTTTTGAGAAAGAAAAGAGGAAAAACCTTGACGCAAACAAATTTATCTCGCAAGAATAAACATGTTCGCTTCGATCTGATCTAGATTTATTTTATCAATACGAACAACTAAATTAACAAAAATCATCAAATGATAGCCATAAATGGGAACTCAAGGCTTCTAGGCTGCAAATTCTTCTTAGATCGAAAAAAATGATACAAGAATATTAGGAAAAAAGCAAAAGGCCTAGTTTTTCTTAAATATGCATATCTCATCATTTTATCAAGAAAAATAATCCTGAAAACAAATCAAGATTTAAACCACATTTATAGTCACGAATGGAATTATAACAAATAAAATGATGATTGTGACACTTTTCTTTATTTACGAACTTACAGAGTGAACTTTTGGAATGAGATCGAATGGATCTATTCGGGATGAGTAAAAAAATGGCTACCTACTCTTGCCTCAAGAGAGACTAGAAGAGTTATATGTTTGCTTGCACTTGCCTAATAGACGCTTCTCCCCTTTTTGTATTGTGACGCTTCTCATTTTTTTTTAATGATTTCGGAAAATGTTACTTTTGGGGCTTAGAAACGGCAACCTTACTTAACGAGAGGGTCAAAAGAAGACAAGAGACAAATACTTTTTTTTTAAAAAAAATGTATAATCTTAACCTTCATATGGAATGTGATTAGCATGTATGGAAAATAACATATTCACATTAGGCAGGTTCATTGCATCAATTTAATGAAAGGAAAAAATCTCAATAATCATCATGCGCAATAGGGAAAGCTAATTTTTCTAGTCAAACTTAGTCAAACTTTAGGGTTTATCTATCAAAGAATTAACCTAATGTAGGCATGGTTGTGGTCATCATCATTACAAGCCATGTCTGTCCTAGCTATTTTGAGTCGGCTACATGAATTTTTCCCCTCTATTGAAATCTATGAAAGACTACATTACTTATAATATTCAAATTAACTAAATCTTTTTTATTTACTACACTGAGTAATACTTTTTTTGACCTCATCTCTCTAGCCTTATAACTTGAACATGTCTGAACCATGCCAATCTATTTTATTTTATTATTTGCTACACCTAATTTCTTTTAAATACCAATGCCTTTTATTTCATCCTTTATAGTAACATCACACATCAAGGGGTCTTACACATCAAGGGGTGAAAGGGCGGCTATAATTTTGGGCAAACTAGTTTACTTGAGTGAATGACCATCATAAAAATATTGGACCAGTAGTATAGTCTTTTGAGACCATAAACTCATAGGAAATTACCACTAAAATAGTTTACTTTTATACTCAGTTGCTAGTGCAGAAAGTAAAGGAGTATTAAAAAAATGTGCCTCTTTTACTCTACTTTTGTGCTTAGTCAGTATGCTAAAGCCATTTCATCTCTTGTAGATAACCAAAAGTGCTTTAAAACATAGAAATGCTTCACAGAAGTAGTTTAGTTTTTGTGAACAATATAGTCTTCTAGATGTAGGCAGAAGCAGAACAAAACAAGTTGAGTAGGCTTAAAGAGTTATAGGATATGTTAAAAGACATTCTTCATTATTTAGAATAAATGTCACATGAGCGTGGAATCAGAAAAACATGCTCAAACCTTGATTGTCTATGAGATTCAGAGTTAATGATTCACAAACAATACGTAAAAAACTTGATCATGATGCTTCATACTAATAGGTTAAATGAATGTAAGGATCATCAAATCCAAATAGGCGCAAACTTTTATCATTAGTTACTCCTTGTTAACAACATAAATATATAAATTGGTTCATTTCCTAATAGCTTGAGCTTTTGGCATAAGTGATTAGCCAAACAAAATTAACATGGCATCAAACAGTAGATCAGAGGCTCAAATCTAATTTGTATATATAAAAATAATCAATTCATGTGTTAGGAGGAGATCAGGCTAAATTAAGTCAAGTATCTCACACACACATGAATGCTTAACGAGTCAATCAACATTAACACACCTGATATACTTAGGGGATTCAGGCTTAAGGCATATTAACATAAGATATGCATGAAATGGTTACATTAGGGTTTATAGAATATCTTATTACAATAAGGGATACATTAGCTTTTTTATATCTTGTCTCAAGAAGTGTCTATAGTACACTTAACTAGACAAGTCAAAGGGATTCAACAACTTCATCCTTGGCAAAACATTTGGTTGTTTTAATTTTGTATTGTTATATGTATATATTAGTTAATATATCTGCCAATTAGCTAATTGTCAATTAGTCCAATTTTAGTTTCCTAAGATAGATTCCTAGTTTGTATATAAATATCTCACTCTTGAAAAAATATACCATTTTTTTTATTTCAAATAACATGGTATCAGAGTCACTTCGAAATTAGGGATTTAAAATTAGGGTTCCATCTCTGCCTCTTCTACCTCTCACATACTTTCATATCCGCGGTTGCACGTCACTGCCTCACCATCGCCCACCACACGTGCCTCCATTGGTCGACAATGACCTCCTCGACACTCTTTCCTCCCCTCTTTTATACCCATACGAAGTCGGTTGCTGCTTGTCACCGCACCGGTCGTTGCTGCACCTCCCGCTGAGCATCCACCGTGTCAGTCCTATCCCCTAGTGACCGCCGCCGCTCTCCCAATATGTGTCATCAAAAGCATCGTTCGTTGACTTCCCCTAATCTCGGCCACCAACGATCCTTGCCGCTAGCTTGAACCTGTCACCTTGCTTTCCTCAACGCGAGGAACACCTAAACGCATGTGGGTTTGTCTGTACTTATTGGTTTGGATCTTCCTTCAGATTCTTCTCTTATTTTACTTCCTTTGGGATAAAGTCTTATGCTGAAAATAAGCTTTCTATTGTGATGAATGTGGTGCCTCTAATGTCTATGGACTATAAGCTAAATAGTTCGAACTATTTAGATTAAAGTAAGACTGTTCGTCTTTATGTACGAAATAACAAGACTGACCCTCTTTAAGATGATTCGAAGCCGACATGACTTAGAGAGGATGCTCGTTTGTTCCTTTAGATTTGGAATCGTATTGATAGTGAGGTAATTAGTTTGATCAATCACCATGAATTAGTTAAAGAACTAATGAATTACTTAGAATTTCTATACTCTGGAAAAGGAAATCTCTCTCACATGTATGAGGTTTGCAAAACGTTTTACCGTGTGGAAAAGCAAGATATCAAATATTTTATAGCATTCAAGAAGATATATAGGAGCTTAATATGCTGCCGCACTTTAGCCCTGATGTGAAGGTTCAACAACACTAACGAGTGCAGATGGCTATCGTGAGCTTCTCGCCAACCTATCTCCTAACTTTGAGTCTACTAAGTCACAAGTTTTCTTTGGTTATGAGGTCTCCTCTTTACAAGATGTATTTATTTGTGTTCTCCACATAGAAAGTGCCCATTCCGCTTAGTGGTGCTATGGTGAGTCACAGTATTAATTTGTGCCTAGAAGATCAATTAGTCACAGCGAAAACAAAGGAGGTGGCTGACAAGACTTTGAAACTTGAATGTTGAATTCGGGTGGCATTATGTGCAAATACTGTCGTAAGCTAGATTATATGAAGTTTGAGCAAAGAAAACTTTAGTATAAAAATTAGTAAAAACGCTTTGCCCATATTATATCCACTAATGAATTTGTCAAGTTCTTAAAATATCGTGAATCACTCAAGTCTTCATCTCCCTATAACTTCTATTGTTGATTCATGTCAACAAAACACGTCTTTTTTCCTCATCTTCTAAATGTGTCATTGATTCTGGTGCCACGTATCATATGACAGGTAATTTTAGTCTCTTTTCTACTTTTCAGTCCAAAGCTAATTGATATCTTTTAGATGTTTATGATTTCGGGATTTGTTGCATAATTATAGGTTTTGAGACTTCATTGGATTAAGAGATTTATAGGAATTTTAGAGATTTGACTTAACTGGTGATTTAAGCTTAAGATTCCATTAACAACCGAAAAGGATTCTAGTGGCATTTGATAATTAGTTTCAAGTATCTTAAAATGAGTTAAGCATAGTTGATTTACCAACTAGTTTCTCCAGAGGGTTAAGCAGATAAATATACCTTACCAATGACTTAAAGTGCTGTACTATTAGGTTTTATAAAATGAATTGGATGAAACCAATGGGGTTTGGCCTAAATGGCTTAGAGGGACCTAATCATGTGATTCCAAAGGGATGTTATGTTGGATTTTCAACGTGATTGCATGGCTCAAGGGGTTTAAGGTCAAAATTTAGTGTGGATTCAAGAAACTCAATTTCAAGAGGGTCAAGTTGATACACTACTTATTCATATTGCTCAAGGGAATCCTTATTGGTTTAAATTTGATAGATAGTATGTTGATGACAGGTCTTGAGTGAAACAATTTCAAACCTGTGGTTTTAGTTTAAACATAGGCCAATGCCCTTAGATATGATGGGTCATACGAGTTCCAAAAGTATTTAGGTTTGACCATGTTGACATTGAAATCTGTTGGTGTTGGGTTTTACCAGTTTTACAAGAATATTTTCTACATAAATAAAGATCAAAAAGTGCCTCTATGTTTCTTGGATTCCCTAACATGGCTCCATCGAAAGGCCGATTCATGAATTCCTGACCTACAACCAGCTTCAAATTGAAACAATGATAAACATAGGCATGTTGTGTCCATCAAATAGTGATTCTGTGTTCGAAAGTTAGAACTTGTTTCTTAGCCACACATCTTCACAAAAATCTGGCTCTTACTCATATTAAAGTAATCTACAACCTTCATTGCCACAGACAGATAGTTCTTCCAAAAACTATGACTTGTTCCAATAACTTCAAGGATGCTTGTCAAGTAGTTTCTATATAATTCTGGTACAGGCCAAATGAACCTTCAACTTCTGGTTTCTAGATGGCAAAAGAGTCCAGATTGAATTTTCATCATACCCAGAGACTACGATTTTGTTGTACAGAGGAGCACCACCTGTTATATTGCATTATCTTGCCCGAGATGGCATTCCAGGTAGTAATGTTTTCTTACAGACTATCAGCAGTCTTGCATGCAACCACTATCATTCAATCTGAAGCAGATAGGCGACTTTCCTGGGCTACAGAAGAGATCTTGGATCAAATTGTATTGGTTCCACGGTTTCAGCAGCAAGTGAGGTAGGTTAATCCTGTTGGGTAGTCAAAAAATTTTATTAATGGATTCTTTGCTGCAATATTGTTGTTGATATAATGCTTCACCTTTGCCCTATAGCACACCTTGTATGTGCAGATACTGTTTGATACTTCTGAAAAGAGAGAGTTTAGAATAAGAATGATGAAATCCTTTGAATGTGTAGATAGTTTCATGACCATGGAATT
>JBAMIB010064561.1:975-15155 GCA_037177415.1 Kaempferia rotunda
CAAGGAAATTCTCAAGGAAAGATACATAGTGATGGAGCCCACCATTTCATTTTTTGTGGGATTCATCAATTTATGTGTCTTTCCTTGAAGGTTTCTTTGAATTTTTTTTTCTATTTACAAATCATTTCTCTATTAATAAACAAGAGAATACAATAATTAATCTGATACGAACACGAAGCTTTCATCGACCGTTCATTTACGGCCCTGACGAAACCGATAGGTGTCTAGCCGTGTCACTGAATGCACCGGCGCCACCACCGGAACCTTCGGGCGCCATGTCACATTAGTGTGAATTGGCTAAATTATCCCCCGCTGTGCTTCCGATGACGAGGGCGTTTTGGGGACTTCGTGGTTTGAAAGGACACGTGTCGCTTCCCATTGAGGTAGGAGCAGTTCGCACGAGATGCCATTTAAGACGGACTGAGCGGAGCGGAGTCCCTCGTCTTAACAACTGGGGAAGCGCGAGATAGAGAGCGGGGATTCGAGAAGCCAATCTCGATCCATTTTTCCGTTCTCTTTCGATCGAGTTGGAGAATAATGGCGAAGCAAAGGAACGGCTGCTCCTTCCTCTACCGCCTCCTCCTCTTTTCAGGTGCATTCTTCTTCTTCCATTTCCTCGTATCTATCTCTTAATCGGGTCAACTGTTGAATACATACCATTTCATGATTTCCATTTTCTAAGAGCGATTTGGCTCCTCCAGAATGAAAGAGTTGGCAGATTCTGATGAACGCTAGAACTTCTTGAATCTAGGGGGTTTATTTTTCTGGAAAAAAAAATCTTGAATCTAGGTTATTGCTGGTATTGCTGAAGCAGAGAATTACGATTGCACTGTATATTTGTGATTCTGTCCAAAAATGAGCGGAAAAATAGGTTTTGGGAATTTTGAGACTCTTCTTCCAAGTGCATGGTAGGGGTTTCTTTCTAGTTGAGCGAAGAGATTAAATTAATAGGTGAGCAGACAAAAACCACATGGTCCTGGGTGTGCCGACTAACGTAGGCTTGTGTAGACCAGGTTGGCAAGAGTACTTTTAATGAATACCAAATTCCAAGTATGAGATTTAGTTGGTTGGCTTTATTAGTTTTAGTTTGATTTTGATTATAGTAAATCTGCAGCTTTGTGTTTAATGATCCCGTGCTTACTGTGGTAGCTAAACATGTTAAGTTGCCGATTGAGGTTAGCATTTTAAATTTCTGGAAGAAGTAGGATGTGTGCCTATATTTAAATTATACTTTTTTACTCTTTGGCACCGCCCCAATCACATGACCATGTGACGGATTCCATGTCACCAATGAACAAGAGGAATGGTGCTTTCAAAATTTAAATGAGATACTAAATATGTATTGCGAATGGTTTGCTGGAAGAGAGATTAAACAAACCCGATCCAACGTGCACATTGCATTCATAGTAAGTGATTACATTGTAGACGATCTTTGTTTGGAGCTTGAGCATTGTTTTCTAGTTGGTCGTTAAGGGAGAATCTCTTTTCAAGGGGATAAAGTTTATGGCTCTTCACATAGTGGCAAATAGTCCTTTTTCTCTTCATTGGAGGCCGAAAGCAAGAAATTCTGGTATCACATTGAGAGATTAAACAAACCCAATCCGACATGCACATTGCATGCATAATAAGTGATTACATTGTAGACGATCTTTGTTTGGAGCTTGAGCAACGTTTTCCAGTTGGTCATTAAGGGAGAATCTCTTTTCAAGGGGAAAAAGGTATGGCCCTTCACATGGTGGCAAATAGCTCCTTTTCTCTTCATTGGAGGCCAAAAGCAAGAAATTTTGGTATCACATTGTTGATTGGGAGAGAGATATTGCAAGACTCACATGGTTCATGATGCACACCATAGAAGCTCTTCTTCGTTGTAGTAAACGACATCCCACAGATGGAGCTTCAAAATACCTTTTTTTTATTATTATTTTGGTAAATATTTCTGAATGTAGTCATATTTGTTTCTTTGGTATTTTTTGCCCTTAGCTCTTGTAAACAGAGCTTTTCATCATACTGGTGAATGCATAACACAGCTAGATGGAAGCATAATGTATGCCTTTTCCTAATAGCTCAAGTTTTAGTAGCCCTGTCAAGGTTTGGAAGGCAACTGAATATTCATCATTTCTTGTCGAGTTTTCATATGATTTGTAATTCCGTCTTGATTTCTTTATATCACATTGTTAGACTGGGGGGCATGAGTCATTCCTTACAGCTGGAAGTTTTCCTTATTCTCAATACAGCGTTTGGCATCATTTCAGAATCTCCTTTCTTGGCTGTCCTTTTCATTATTTTTTCCCATGAAAAGAAATCAGAAAGATAGATGATTTGCTTCCTCCTCTCTTTATGAACTGTGATATGGAATGGCATTCATCTTTCCAGGTCAAGTTATACAAATTCTTGGCATCACAGTTGGTATCAATTATGGGCAGATCGCCAACAATCTTCCCTCTCCAAATCGAGTTGCAAGACTACTGCATTCCCTCAGTGTCAGCAGAGTGAAGCTTTATGATGCTGATCAGAATGTTCTTAGCGCATTCATCAATACTGACATCGAGTTTGTAATAGGAATTGGCAACGAGAATGTATCAACAATGACTGATCCAGCAAAAGCACTTGGATGGCTCCAGCAGCATGTCCTGCCTTACCTTCCTTATACTAAGATCACCTGTATAACCGTCGGAAATGAAATTTTCAAAGGAAATGACACTGTTCTCATGGCAAATCTTCTTCCAGCCATGCAATCAGTCTACCAAGGCCTGGTTTCCCTTGGATTGGATAAACAAGTGAATGTTACAAGTTCTCATTCCCTCGACATGTTAGGGAACTCCTACCCTCCTTCAGCAGGCTCATTCCGGCAAGACCTAGCAGTGTATATCCAGCCGATCCTTAACTTCCATTCAATGACGAAATCACCCTTCCTCATCAATGCTTATCCTTATTTTGCATACAAAGCAAACCCTGGAACTGTCTCCTTAGACTATACCCTCTTCGAGCCAAATGCGGGAGTTACTGATCCACTCACAAATCTGAACTACGACAACATGCTATATGCTCAGATTGATGCGGTTTATTCTGCTGTCAGAGCATTAGGACACTCTGATATAGAAGTCAGGATTTCCGAGACTGGGTGGCCATCTAGAGGAGACTCTGATGAGGTAGGGGCAACACCGGAAAATGCTGCAAAGTACAACAGTAATCTGCTGCAGAGGACAGCCATGAAACAAGGAACTCCGATGAATCCTACTGTTCCTGTAGATATATATGTCTTTGCATTGTTTAATGAAGACTTAAAGCCCGGACCAACTACAGAAAGAAATTACGGACTATTTTATCCTGATGGAACTCCTGTTTATAACATTGGTTTGAATGGATATCTTCCACCCATGTTGTCGTCTTCAAGCTTCAAGGTAAATAATCTATCCTTTTTGCTTAAGTATTGAAAGGTACTAAACTTTCATATAAAAGTCATCAAGCCAATTATTTTCATTCTTCATTTTCGATTATATTAACTCAACTTGATAAGATTATGATAATAGTAGCTAAACAGTTGATCTATTGCTAACTTCATCCGTGTCCATATCTCGCCTTGCAGATGATGCCTGCTTTGAGCATTTTTGGAATTGCCACTGCAATTTTGCTCCTAGCCTGACAGTATTCTGTACCGACATCAACAGAAGTGGATCATCGACTGGTATCTAGCTGAGTCGGTAGCAATGGAATACCGATGTGACGTAAAAGGATAGAACCACCAATGCACTTCTAGCTATTCGTCGATGGATTTTGTTTCGACTCGACTCATTTAACCAAGTATCTTCCATGGCATTGTTCAGCATGATTGCTACTAAACTGGCAATCACTGGGAGATTAGGATGCACCTTGTTAGCATTTGAGATAAGTGGGAGTTCTCATGGTGCCTAAACGGCATGTAGAGAACGTTGCCATGTGTGCTCCATAGCACTGAAAGATATAGAAGATGAATTTTGTTCTAATAATTCCAGAAAGCCTGTTACCTTCATTAATTTCCCCCCATTTTTATCAATTTATTCATCTCCTGATATAATTCAGAATAACAATGGGTTTTCTAATGATCCTGAAACAATTAGATGGTGCCTTGTGAATTCTAATTTATCCCAATGCAAGTAACTCCTTGTTCTTGGTGTTGATGAAAATATTTGTCGGGACTCAATGGATTGAGTGTGGAATTCCTTTTTCTGCATGCCCTACTATTTTAGCATCTTGGGCTATTTTTTTCCCCTTAAGAAATTAGTAAAATAAAAAGAGAAAGAGATAAAGCAATGAATAAAAAATAATAATTAGGGTTTTTCTAAAACGGAAACCCTAAATTTGAAATGACCAAAGGTGCACCACATGATTCATTACAAGTTTGCGTTTATATGACGATTTTAATTAAATCCAATTAAAATTTAAAAACGAAAGAAATAAATGAGGCTTTAAGGAACTAATTTTAACTAAAATTGTTTTGCGGATTTAAAGTGATCAAAGTTTTTAAAAATAAAAGCATAAAAATGCTTCAGAGAGTAACAGAATGCTTATTTGTAAAATTAATCATGCCTATATATTAATTTTTTACAAAAAAGTCTCAATAAGAGGAAGAAATCCTATAATTATTTAGATTTTTCCATGCTTAATAGATAAGTCATAAAGTTGATTTTACATGAATGATAAATAGTAAACAGAAATACATGAAAATATGTAATAAAAGAAAAGATAAGTAGATGAAGAATAATACTATTGATCGGAGAGAGAGAGAAAAAAAAGTTTAACATAAAATTTGTAAAAAGAGTATTATTTTGACGAAATTAGAAGGCATACAATTGGGGTAAGATATTCAGGCAACGAATTAAACCTGCTGGGCAGACAAATCAGATTTTTTTAGTTAGCCGGATTATTAGTTATGTTTTTTAATTCTATTTAACTCGCGAGAGATTCCCAGGTAATAAAACATATCCTCCACATCAGTAAATAAAGCATATAATTTGAAATGTACCTTATAAGTAATAAAATATATCCGTTGCATTTGAATGATATAATTTGGAATCTACTTTATAAGTGTGAGATTTTCAAAGTTAACGAAAATAAATATTTCAAGGTGGAACTAAATAATATTTTATTATATTTTATTTTTCATAACATTAATTATATAATTATTTAAAAATTACATAATCAAAATTATATATGATAACTAAAATTAAACACTCATAAGATAAGCTTTGGACAAAATAAAGTGTGAAACATCTACTTATACAAACAAAACTCAAAAGTACAACGTAGAAATTTATTTCTTTCCTCGTCTTTATTCTCCTGTAATAGAAAAATTTATGCGAAGGGAATCACAGACAAAGAGCTAATACGCAACTGTTAGTCCTTAGCCTTGCAACTTCAAATACTGAAATATAAGCTGACATATGATCTGAAGAAGTTGAAATGCTGCAACGCCCATTCACACAAAAAAGATCGGGTACAATGATAGTTTGAGAGGGAATTAGGTGCATGTTAAAGGTAATGGGATGATGATCATACATTGATCTTACCAAATGAAATGGTAATATTATTCTCTTTCAACAGTGCTTCCTATACAGACAGAGAACAACAAATCTACTAGATGTACAATGTCAGGTAGAGAAATCTGGGTTTTGCTCAGTCAGATCTTTCAAGTTCTCTAAATCTCTCGTCCCAATCCCTACCCTCATAATCCTGGTCGATGAAATCTTTCTCAGTGGTATAGACAATCTTATCCGGGCTAATTGACGTTTGCTGTGACATATCTCGCGCATTTAGCAACTACAAATTCAAGAGAAGCTTCTATAAAACAGCTGATTCATTAGAAAGTCGGAAAGGTTGAGATAAACAAAGTCCAAACACTGATTCTAAAGATGAATCTGTTACTTATAATTACCTTCCTTCTTAGAGATGGATCTGGCCTGTCGAGTATTTGAGCACGCTGTTTCCTGGCTCGGTTTCTCTTCTCAATACCTTGGTTAGTCCTTAGCAGCAGGAACCATCTGATCAAAGGTATAGTGAAAAAAGAGGCAGCATATATCTACACAAAGTTATCCATGATTAGAAAATGTTGTGGGGGTAAGTTTTATAAACAAGCTAAGGAGAGTTAAGTGTAATGAAAATTATATAGAGAGCAATTACCCTAGAAGAGACATTAGTAATTAATAATTCTCAAATTGCACTTCGTGTTGCCTTTTTTAATCCAAACAAGTCTCTCTGCCCCCTGAATGAACAGAAATACCCCCATTTTGGAGTGTTGCCTGCCTTCTTCCCAATCTCAACCTGCTGCTTAAAACATGTTCTATTGTTGTTCAATCGCTGATGTCTCTCAATTTGGGTCACCTACATGTGGCTAGCAGTGGGACTAAGCCTGGGAAGCAAAGGCCAAACATGGTGTGGTGAACATGAGCAGATCCAATGCAATAGATCCGTGCTTCTGTCACTTCATCCACAACAAATTCACGCTGTCTGCCTACAGCACCAGTGGCAGCTCCACAAGATCTAGAGGATGGTCAGTCCAACTAAGTGGAGAGACTTGGGGATATTTTCATCCATTCAGAGGGGAGGAGCATTTTGAAAAATTAGCATGCGCCTTCCATGCAGACTGCCATCCATGCACATCACGCACGCACGTTGTGTTGGGTAAAAAAACTGTGTATGTAAAGTTCTATTACCCTACACACCTGTTGTGGGCGACCCTCAGATGCAAACAGTTCCGGGCACCAGGAGCATATGAGGTAGCTCACGCGGATGTGCACGATGATTGTGCAGGCTAAAACTGCACTATGTATGTATATATATGTATTTGAGAAATGTTATCCTGCCCGACCATATATGAGCGATCGTGAGTGATATCCGACGTGGGGGATCAGACATGGCCAAAATCTAATTTTTTTTTAATCTATCTAACCTACATACAATAGTTCTACTCTCTTTCCTCTCTCATATGCATGCAACAACTTTTCTCTCTCATATGCATGTAACACATTTTTTCTCTCATTTGCATGCAACACATTTTCCCTCTTTCCTCTGAATGCAACAGCTAGCTGCAAGCTGTTGCAGAATGTTGCTACTAGCTGCAACAAGCTGTTACAACTATTGCAGCTACTAGGTTGCGGCTAGTGCAACTACTAACTACAACACTTTGTTGCAGCTAGTAGTTGCATGCAATCATGAGAGAGAGAAGAGCAAATTTATTTTAATTTAAGATGAAAGAGAGAGTTGTTGCATGTAGATGAGAGAAGGATTAAAGAAATTGAGTTTTGTCATGTCAGATCACCCATGTTAGATGTCGCTTATAGTCGCACCGAAAGCGTTTGGCAGAATATATATCTGTATATAGGGGGGGAGTATGTAATGATACCCTAATGACCTTATGTAGCACACCCGTACACTCGAAATTTTTTTTTCAATTTGAACTTTGTTTAGTTTGAACACTATAAAACCTAATTCCTAAACTTTAAAAATAAAATCTCATTGGCGTAACCGATAGCTTAAAATAAACAAATAAATAAAAAAAATACACTGGTCGTGGATGAGTCCGCACAAACTCATCTGCAGCATAACAGTGAACTATATATATATATATTTATGTTGGGTAAAAAAAATTTAAATATCTCCACTATAACATGATATTGTCCACTTTAGGCCTAAGCCCTCATGGTTTTACTCTTGGGCTCAACCCAAAAGGCCTCGTACCAATAGAAATATCTTCTCTTATAAACTCATAATCTTTCCCATACGTTTTCAACGCGAGACTATGTTTGCAACCTTGCAACCCAACAATCTCATCTCAAACAAAGAACTACGGGCCCCCTCAAGCGAAAAGTCTATCCGTGAGACTAGATCTTCTTGCCCCTCGGTTCAACCGACCTATTATGACTTCCTTGTCTAGCTGCAACTAAAACTTCCTAACCCTCGGTCCAACCAATCTACGGGAATGTCCTTGCCTAGCCGCAACTAGCACTTCCTGCCCTCGGTCCAACCTGTAGGACCAGAAAGATGCTAGAGGGGGGTGAATAACGTTCGTTGCCTAGCCGCAACAAGTGCGGACCTTACTTTCGGCGACTCCTACACCAAGACTCGCACTCGTTGAGTATTTTCGTTAGGAAATCACTAATCAATCGTATAATTAAGAACAAGAACTTTAAAGTAAAGTTACCAACAACAGAGAATTTAGAGAATCTTGATTGCAGGTTGTCGGAGTAGTGTAGCAGCGTTGTAGAATCGTTTTCGAAGCAGAACGTAAGAGCGAAAGTTGTTCGAATTGTTGTTTTGAGGTTACTGATCGAAGCTGCTTATAAAGGCCCCTTCGAGCGCCGGAACGCCCCATCAGTGCTGACGTGGTGCTCTCCCGTCGAAACTCTATCTCAAGAGTTTATCAATCTCCGGGCGCCCGGACATGTCAAGTCCCTGTGCTTAGAGGCCCCTTTTTCCCGTCGTTTTAATTTTCTGATCCATAAAGTTAGTGCAACAAGCAAAATATAGAATAATCAGTAATATTTGACGGTCTCCGGACTGTCCGGTCCTAACTTTGAGTTTTTGTTGGAACCCAAGGTCAGACCAACGCCTACTGTTCCCTCAACTGGGAACGGGTCCTCACTAGTTCGCTCCTCCAATTGCTCACCTTCACTTACAAGTTGCAGACTTACTTTATCGGATCCTTTGACCCACCAAGAATTCCTGCCAAATCTCGACGAATCTGGATTTCGGCCGATTGTCAACAAAACTGGACTTCCTTCTATCAGATCTCAACCAACCTGGACTTTGTGCTAGCTGGACTTCAGCTAGTATCTGGTCTTTCATATCATGCACACTTGGTAAAAGCATTAGATCACAAAAACATCTAACTTTAATCATTTGTCATTCATTAAAACCTGAGTTCGATCATTAGTGTCAACTACACCAACACAACAGACCTATTAGGATTTCTTTGTCTAGCCGCAACTAGAACTTTTGTCCCTCGGTCCAACCGACCTGCTAGGACTTCCTGCCTGGTGTCTGGTTCTCTTGATTCAGACATGGGTGCCCCACTTCCTTTGTTTAAAGTCAATATTCTACCCACAAGGCTCGATTGGATCATGACTCTTATGTATAGTCGGCGGTTAGTCCTTCTGACAGTCTGAGGTATGATACCAATTGTTGGATCTAAAAGAATCTAGATATCTCCACTTTGACATAATATTGTCCACTTTATGTCTAAGCCCTCATGGTTTTGCTCTTGAGCTCTACCCAAAAGGCCTCCAACCAAGGGGGATCTCTTTCTCTTATAAATTGATAATATTTCCCATATATTTTCAATGTAGGATTATGTTTACAACCTTACAACCCAACATATAATGATTTTGTGGGTTCTCGCAATGGCATTCCTTTAATGAAATGGACATGTTTCACTCTGATTTTGTTTGATGATATAAAAAAAATTGTTTAGATATTTGATATTAAGTCTTGCGTTTAAAATGGGCATCATCTGTATCTCAAAAATGGAAATGTGAAAAACTTAATTGAGAACTTTAACTATTTAACTAATAATCCCTGTATATTCAAGAATTTCACAAATATATTCAGTAATTTTCTATTATCCGGGCAAAAAACTGATTGATCAAGCATGTTATTAAGTGTTCTGATGCTTAAGATCTAATTGATATTATATAGCTTGTATATTACTTGTCAGAGTCAAACTTGGATTAACTGAAATATTTTCAATAAATATAGAAGGAGACCACGGTGACTGAAAATCAATTTAAATCCATTCCATGGTCGATAATAGAAGTTATACATCTTCACAACTAATTAAAAAATATCAGAGCAAAAATAAAATATACACATGGTATTTATTGATTAAAAAAAAACTTATGATAGAGTTATAAAGAATTCTAGAAAAGAGAGGTGTTAGTATAATATATATTGAACTAATTAAGGATATGCATGAGGATGTAATAACCAGAGTAAAAAACTTCAGGAGGAGTAACTGAAGCATTTCCAATAAAGATAGGGTTATATCAAGGATCAGCTGTAAGTTTCTATCTTTTTCCACTAATTATGGATGAATTCAATGCTTACATTCAAGATACAGTAGCATAGTGCATGTTTGCAATGATATTATTTTGGTAAATGAACTGCTAAACTATAATCTTAGTGGAAACACTAAAATGAAAAGGTCTAGGCTTAATAGAATAAAGATACAGTATATGAAATTTAAGTCTAGCAATATTAGACGTATTAAGACAATTGTTAAGATAGGAGATGACGAGTTACCTGGAGCTTAGAGCTTTAAATATTTATAATCATTTTTACAAAACGATAGAGGCATTGAGAGAGATATCTTACATAGAATACAAGCAGGATTATTGAAATGGAGAAAAGTGTGAGTGTTTTAGGTGATCATAAAGTACTTCTAAAACTTAAAGGAAAGTTCAACAAAATTGTAATTAGATCTGCTATGTTATATGAAGTTGAATGTTGTGTTATGACTCGAGCACATGAGCAGAAGATGAGAGTTGCAGAAATAAGGATGTTAAGGTGGATGTGTGAACATACGAGGATGGATAGGATAAGAAATGAGAATATTAGAGAATCGGAGTTGCATCTATTAAGGGAAAACTCCGAGAGACACGTTTAAGATGGTACGAGCATATACTTAGACGACCAATAAATGCTCTAGTTAGGTGATGTGAAAGTATGACAGACACGAATATCAAACGAGAAAAAGGAAGGCAAAAAAAAATTTAATTATCAATAATAAAATAAGATAAAATGTATTTAAGTATAAATAACAAATAATGATATACTAGGAGATAAATCTCAATGGCGTAAAAGAATCCATATAACCGCCTCACCTGGTGGGATAAGACTTGGTTGTTGTATAGAATTACATCAAGAATCTAAGTCTCTATCTTTTTATGTTAATTATGGACGAAACACATTCAAGACACAGTACCGTGGTATATTTTATTTGTAGATGATATTGTTTTGGTATATGTGACACTTAAAAGAGTAAATATTAAACTAGAATCTTAGAGGAAAATATAGAAGTGAAAGGTTTTAAGCTTAATAGAGTAAACATAGAATATATGAAATTTAAATTTAGCAATATTAGACGTAATGAGACAATTATTAAGGTAAGAGAACGATGTGTCTGAAAACTAAGAACTTTAAGTATTTAGGATCATTTTTGTAAAATAATTGAGGGATTAAGAGAGATATCTTATATAGAATACAAGTAAGGTAGTTGAAATAAAGAAGGGTGTCGAATGTTTTATGTGATCATAGAGTTCCTCTACAACTTAAAGGTAAGTTTTACAAAACGATGGGCGTTAAATGTTGGGCATGACTCGAACACACTAGCGAAAGATGAGAGTTGCAGATATGAGAATGTTAATGTGAATGTATGGACAAACGAGGATGGACAAAATAAGAAATGAGAACATTAGAGAGAAAGTCGAAGTTGCATCTATTGACGGAAAATCTCAGAGACGTTTAAAATGGTATCGGCATATACTTAGACAATAATTAATAAATTCTCCAGTTAGGCGATATGAGACTATGATATATGCATATCAAATGAGAAAGCGGAAGTAAAAAAAAAAACTTGGTTAACAATAAAACGAGATAAGATTTATTTAAGTATAAATGGTGATATAAAAGGGAATAGAGTCCAATAACATAAAAGGGTTCATATATCCGACCCCATCTAGTAAGATAAGGTTTAGTTGTAATCATCATCTATTACTTGTTCATCTTAAGATAGTGATATCTGCAGGCCCCTCTACCAGTTTGAAATACCTTGTGCAATTATTACCTAAAGTTCAATAACGTGTTGGTTCACTGATTTATATACCTGAAACTAACTGAGAAAAAAAACATCCAATCTGACCTCGGTAACTGGTAACTACCAACAATATTTCTCTGACAGTATCTTTCACCAATGCAAAGAGAAGTTCACGGAATGAATGAAAATGTTGGAACCAAGTTAAATGTATGTAAGATAGCAAATAAAGACAAACCTGTAGTAAAGGAAATATCTGGGAAACAAAAGAAACCAGTCCCTGAGGTGCAATCGAAGCATCCCTTCATATCAAAAAAGCAACTCTCAAATAAACTCATAAGATTATGAATATTATCACTCTAAGATGAAGGATAAGTTTGGTACTTTAGCATGCTACCAAGGACAATAACTCCAAAAAGGTTAAATGCTCCCAAACCTATAACCATTGCTTTCTCAGAAGCACCGATTTCACTGCAAAAAAGACATCTCTTACTGCATCACCAGCAGATCTATTTCCCAATGCTTAGTTCTGCCTTAACAAAGAAAAAGGAGGATACTGATGGCTTTTGCATACTGATTTAATAGGATAAAAAAGTTTGATTGTGAGAAAACAAATAAAGAAGAACCAAGGAAAAAAAATTATGAAGCATGCGCTGGTTATGCCAACGTGTTAAATAGCTAAATACCCATAACAAAAACCAATAGAAAGGAATGCTAGTGTCCCAATATTAGAGAGAATGCATCTGCTAGAGCATCTTTTTCTCATGTCTCAATAATAACAATTTAGAATGAAATGTCTGTTGTATTGAAATTATAATTTATCAATGTAAGAGAGAAAGAAACAGAAGTACCATTATGTCAGCTAACACCAGGATAATTTGACTCCAGAAAACCTGCTAAGGCCTAAGGTTAAAAGTATTTTGTTGCTTATTCAGATTTCAACAGAATGACTTCATCAACTTTAATCTGTCAGGTTCAAATTTCTTAGAAAAATGTGGGACTGAATTATATGATGTAAATAAATTGTTTCCAAGATAAATAATTCTCATAGATAAGCTTAACGAGATACTCTGAGAGAATAAGATAATTATAGATAACTTCAAGTGACCCAAATGCAGAGAAGAGAATATAATACAGGCAACCTGCAGGCAAACCCTTCTGTGCAGGACTAAATGATTTAATAAATCTAAAGTCATCAAAGGATAAAGATGGCTACTGATGGAATATTTGTTGCCTCAAATAACACAAAACCTAATGGAATTTCATATGAGAAGACAAACCTGAATTTCCATTTCTTTTCCTCAAAATATTTTTCAACACCATTAATCCACTCAGCCCACTTTTTGCCAACATATTCCTTTTTACCAACCTTTAGAGATGAAGCAGTTCGTTGCAATGATGGAAATCGATAAAGAATATTTCCCTGGTGAAATTGTATACTGATAAGAGAAGAGGAACATTCAAAATAGATAACTTTGTATTATTTTTTCATTCAAACAAAATATAAGAATGTTTTTCTAAATAGATATGGTGTATATTCAATTCAAAGTTGCCTTGTCAGCAAAAACAAGATCCTAAAAAGAATTGCATTATTGTCCATTTTTTCCATAAATTTTAAAAACAGTTTTTATTCTTCCAGAAGCGCTTGACAAATGTTCAAATATCCTCAATTATTTTGTTTCAGGGGACGTTCTCTCTCCCAATTTAGGTAGCTGAGAAACTCTTTCCAAATAAGGGAAATCTTTTGCACTAGGAAATTTATCTCCATTTTGTTCTCCTTCCAATTCAAATAGAACAGGTACATATTTTTGTTCTGACACGCATATATCATTGTTGTTGTTGTTATCATTATTGTTATTATTATGCTAATAGTTATTATTGTTATTTATTATTAATTTTAATTATTATTGTTATTATAATTATTATTGTTGCTTTATTTTGTTATATAATCATCTTTAACACTATGACACATTAATTAAAATTAGATTGGGGTGTACGACCTCAGATATATTAGGTGCAAATACATTTTGTGAGGGCTAATTAAAAGAGTAACATATAAATAGTCATCATGTTTACTGTATCTTTTGAACTTTGCTACTATGCATAAGGCCATCTACAGCGGTAGCGTTCATCATGCGTTATAACAGGTGAGTGAAGTTAAAACCAATGCACAAAAACGTTAATGCCACATTGACATTAACGCATTCATAACTTTGAACCCGTTAAAGCATCCTATTTTCGATTAAAAAAATGAATCCTCTCACCTGGTGCATGCAAGCACAAGGTGAGAGAATTTTTTTAAAAAAATAATATTATTAAATTTTAAAATCAATGAATAAAATTAAATTTATAATATATTTTTAATAGATTAAAAATAATAATATTATATTACATAAAT
>JBAMIB010064868.1:0-15142 GCA_037177415.1 Kaempferia rotunda
CTCGTATCTCAGCGTCGATCGGACGATCCAGATTACATCTCAAGGATATTGTACATATCACGTCCGATCGACGCTGGTACATGAGGACACATTAATATTGGGACAGATGATCTAAACTCTCAGCTACCACGACAAAAATTGATCACTTTACGTTGGACGTCCTTCTCTTCGTGATATCAATCCTCAAATTTATAGAAAACTCTATATCTTTTTTTATCCCTATCCTTAGGTTAGATCAATCTCCTAATTTGATTCAACAATAGAAATTAAAAGGGAGTAAGAGTGGTCTACAGTTTGTGGACAAGAGGATCCCTTCTCATCATTCATGAGGTCAGATTCTTTGGTCCAATTTTTTTTTAAAACTATAATATGATTTACAAGACAATTACAGTCGGATCGTGCCCACAATTTAGTTGTAATTATTTACGATCTATCGACGAATTTACCTTCCTACTCATATTGTTGTTTGGATCGGAGCATGCAACCAGAGGTCGTCTCCCACTCGGTGCACATTATTAGATGAAGTTAATATTTGATGATATGGATATAATCAAACAAAGTAATATATTACTTGGTCAAAATTCACTAATGATCTAGAGAAATCCGATCGTAACCATTTTAGTTCATTTGGATTTCTAATATTGTAAGAAGTTCAAATTGCTATCCATTATTTATTTCAACTTTTTAGAAATACTAAATGAAATAAGAAAAAATCAGTAAAAAAATTCAACTTTGTTTGATATGATTCATATCAGAGCCAATATGATATATGTTTATATCAGGTCCAACGACCTAAAAAAAATTAAAGTAAAGGGAATGAGAGGAGAATAACAATAAAAAAATATAGAAATGTTATATACACGAGAGATAATAGCAGACAGAGGGAAAGTAAATAAAGAAAATAAAATAATAAATTTATCATAGAAAAATACTTAAATGAAAAAGTAATATACATCTTTTAATAATTTTAAAAACCTGGCTGGCTGTCTGTCACATCTGCCTTTCCCATTTCCCGTCGCGAACATTTACTTTACTAATGTCTGACGCGACCCGTATGCATCGGCTGCATCCGCTTGAGTTTGTCCGTCGCAGCTCCTGGAGCACCCGCTTGGTTTTCCCGCCCGAAACCCAAACCTAAGAGCTCCGGCGTGAATGGCGCCGCCCGACGGCTTCAGGACCGGCGACGAGGTGGAGGTGAGCTCCGACGAGGATGGCTTCCGCGGCGCCTACTTCGAGGCCCGGGTGGTCCGCTCCATGCCCAAGATCCGCCGCTACACTGTCGACTATGACGCCATCGTGGACGACTCCGACCGCTTCCGTCGCCTCAGGGAGACCGTCGATGCCCGGCACGTCCGTCCGCGGCCGCCGCGCCACCTCGCCGCCGCCACCACGATGGGGCTTCTTACCCTCCACCAGCCCGTCGACGCTTTCCACAACGACGCGTGGTGGGTCGGAGTGGTCTCCGTGGCTCCCAAGGGGAGGCAGACGAGGTATCGCGTCTGCTTCCCCGCCAGCCGGGAGGAGATTGAGTTCGGGGCTGATCGACTCAGGGCGCATCTCGAGTGGATCGATGAGCAATGGGTTCTTCCCAACCCGCCGGTGCTTCTTCCCACCCTTTGCCTTTCTAATTACCTCGCAGTTAGCTCTTCTCAACCCCATCTTCCTCTGTGGCTCTGTGGTTATTCTACTGTAGTTGGGATTACTTCTCTTCCTTATTTATTTTTGCTTATTTCCGTGATCCCTATGATTTAAGTTCGATATATTATAGACTTCTTTCAGAAACCCCAAATTGAAAAAGGGAGCAAAATCAACAATCGTGCAGTCTAATTTTTATTCAGGTAGATTATGTTATAGTGCATACCAGGTCATCTGGCTGGATTGGTAACGCGTAAAGAAAATGCTCCTTCTATTTCACTTCTTGATGAAAACTTGACTCCTTTGACTAATAAGTATATGACAGAGATGGGAACTCTTGTCACTTCCCAAATTAGGATTGGTTCCAATGCCAAAATTGCATTCACATAGACTTAAGTTAGATCTTTACACCACTGTTCAAGCAGCAGCTTCTTATTATTTTAGTTGTTCACTATTCTATCATAGCAAAGGAAACTAGATATATCTTGTAATATTATAGTAGTTATTCTTAATGGGCGTTAGCTCTCCAGAATGCCATTTACTTCATTGACTTGACGAATCTTAACTAGGAGTTTAATTTGCAGGCTACCCATGAAACACCATACGGTCCTGGAACTCAAGTAGAAGTTGCCCGTCTGAAAGAAAGTTCTCCTGTTGCTTGGTTCTCTGCACTTGTCGTCAAGACAATTTGGAAAAGTTATGTCTTGGTGGAGTACATTAACTTAAATAATGTGGGTGACAAGAAGTTACTGAGGGAAATTGTTGATTTACAGCATATCAGGCCTCGCCTTCTTTGTGCTCCCGTAGTTAAATTTGATCAACACGCTGAGGTTGAAGCATTTTATGGAAATGGGTGGTGGCTAGGGGTGATAACTAAGGTCAATGACAATTCCTGCTATTCAGTGAAATCCATACACTGGGGTAAAGAAAAAGAATTCAATCTTACAAGACTACGCCATCATTATGTGTTAGTTAATGGACAATGGATTCAGAAACCTCAGGTAGAACTTCTGTCTTAGACAAGCTTGTGTATATGGTATTTAATATTTATCTTTTCAAGATCATCATTTACAATCCTCTTCCTACTATTTAAGGGTTGATTAACAATCTATGACGTGTTATTTAACTAATCTAGTTTGCATTTATAAAAATTTAGACACAACTTTTACCTAGAGTGCTACCAGTCTACCATGAGGATGCTGACCTAATATCTAACTGTTAAATGCTAATATATAAACTAATTGGAATTAATATCCGCCGTCATTGAATCTATAGTTTGCAACTTAAACACGATTACTCATCCTTTTAGGGTTTCATTGTAGATGTGGTAATTCTTAACAGACAGACTAATTATAGTTCCAATAATATCCTCATAATTGGCAATTTTGCAAGTGCAGATGATTGCTCTTTGTTCTCTCATAACCCTACTTGTGGTTTTCTATAAGACTATATTATAGAGAAGGCACATTATCTGAACTATGGATTGTCTTCTTGTCGTTTTAGTCTTACAATTTTGTTAGTATTAACCTTCATGTGAAAGCAGATTACTGTGTGATACTAATTAGCTAGAGTTGTAAAAAGTCATGTTATGCGACCCATTAGCCTTCTGTTGTTTCTGCATTGAAAATAACTATGTCATCAATGTAATTTTAGGTCAAGCAATCCTTGCCCAATACAGGGTGATATGAATCACATTGCGATCAAGCTTTTCTTGTGTTTGAGTTAGAGCATTTTCATTTTCTTTCCAAAATTTTAGCTAGCATGGACTTCAATAGTAGTATTCACTGCATTATAAATTGAGCTTTTAAGATTGATTATCTATAGCTATCGTGTTTCTAAATCTTGGCTTCTACTCTTACAAATAGAGAGAGACTGCTAGAATCTCAATGTAAGTTTAGGTTGAGCAATCTTTGGCCAATTCAGGGTGATATGAATCACATTGAGATAAGATTTCTTGTGTTTTAATTAGAGCTTTACATTTTCTTTTCTTAATTTTGAGCTTGCACGGACTTCAAATAGTACTATTCACTGCATCATAAATTGAGTCTTTAAGATTGATTATCAACAACTATCCTGATTTCTGAATCATGGCCTTTACTCACACAAATAGAGACTGCTAGAATCTACTAGTTTTCCATAGTAAGCTGTGATTAATTATTGGCCAGCATTGAAGGAGGTGCTAGCGGCTTACTAGAAATCAAGAGTGTTTTATTAGCAGTAATAGTAGTGAACTTGATTGGAAATGTGTAGGAACAGAGCTAGTGAAAAGGGGATGGTGTTGTGAATGAGAAGAGAAAAGGAGAGAGAAGAGAGGAAGCTATTCAAAGAGAGACGACAGGGGAAAAAATTGTGGAGTATGGTTCTGTGATTCATCAAATTACTAGAGAATTTTGCATATTGTCTCTTCCCATTTATAAAAGTATGTGTGACCACTAAATAACAAGAGTTAATCTTGAGGGCTAGCAATTAAAACTTATTTTATTGATGTGGTACAATTGGTAGCTAGAAAACAAATTTCACGCAAAGAAAAGAAAGTGGAAATTATTGACTGCAAGATTACAATACTTTGAATTTCTTTTATAGACCCAACCATAATTAGGAAATAAATAATTTAAATTAGAAAAACATGCTAAATTGTGAATACAATAGTCTCCTTATTAATTATCAAAAGAGAAAAATACCACAATCCGAAATTATTAAGCAATTTGACAATTTACCTAACCATATAAATCTTTGGTTAAAATTTAATTGAAGACGGGCCATTCCAATTTCTTTCCTTTAGTTCAATATGCACCATTCATGAATTGTTCTTCAATTTTATTTCTTTTTCTGCATTAGTTAGCTGGAGGAATAAATTGCATAATAATTGGCCATACTGTTGATGATTTGTTGGACTATAGAAGTGAGCAGATTTTCAGTGTCAAAATGGCCTTCTTGCCAACGTAAAAGCTTACTTTGGACCCTAAGTCAAAACACAGGGTTGAATTTCCATTTAAGATTTGCGCTCTAATTCAAGCTAAAATGACCATTCGAGGGAAAACTCCGTTTATCTGAGATCAGACTCTCAACCAAATTATTTGAAACAACCATTTGCCTCTTGCAGCTATAACTATTCATGCATAAAAAGTGGGCATCAAACTAATTAGGGCGACAAAGAACAATATGAAGCTGGTATATTGCATTCTTGTGCAAATAACTGATATGAGAAATAAGGGTTTTTCTTTACAATGGGAACATTATGCATTAAAAATCCAATGCTTTTTAAATCATGCATAGGGATGAAAGTGAAACACTTTGGACAATAAAGGAATAGTTTGAGTTCATCATTTGGAGCAATGCTCAACATAAAATCATAGGAATGAGAAGCATAGGGTGCGTTTGGTTATCCCTGTTTTTATTTTTATTTTCTGGAAAACACACATTTTCTAAAAAATAGAAAATGACTTTTAGATATTTTTTATTTTCCAGAAAATGTTTTTTTTTAGAAAACAGAGATAGAAAATATAAACCAAATACTATTTTCTAGAAAACGTGTGTTTTCTAGAAAATGAAAATAGAATATACAAACCAAACGCTCCCTTAGTTTTGATGATAAATTATTTATATATGATCATGGCTGGTTTGAAATCAGTGGCGAGTTTTCTTTCCATGAGAAATTGATCCTTTTTACAATTTGATCGACCATACTTCAGTGAGGTAATTATCTTGTTTATATAAGTACCACTACATTATTTTGTTACTTGACAGAATCCTCACAAATTTGGGCTACCCTTGTCTTTTGGTTAGATTATGTGATCATATCACTTTTCTAAGTTTTCTTGAGTATATGAAAGTCGAACGAAAAAAAGAAAGCATTGCGGGATGGAGGGGATGTTGTATTCTTGTGAAGACTAATGATGGATTTGAGAAGTTGAAGCACAGCCTGCTTTACACTACCAATTCGAAAAACATGTGCCTAGTCCCTATTTTTTGCTCTAATGGACCAATAATGTGGTAACATAGACACAGTGCTTGCAGTAGGGAGATAGGATTGGTATTCAAGTTCCTGTGATCATTGAAATTGTTAGTGCCATTTTTTTTATGTTTTGCATCCATTTGTTTGATAGTTGATGCGAATATTTGGGTAATGGATTTCAAACTTAACAAATAACTAAACAGCGCTTATATTTTTCTTGCTTTAATGAAGTTGTAGAAATCATACATTTGTAAATCATGGAACTAGCTAGTTCATTGTTAGCTATATTGCCGACTACTCATGTGCAAAATTTACACAATTGAATCATATGGTTTATATATTATTATTTTCTGAACGCTCATGCGTATTTTCTTGACTTGTTTAACCGAATATACAGACTCTTCCATCAATGGATATTGGAGAAGGAAAAGTGGTTGAAGTTAGCAGTGATGAGGAAGGTTTTTCTGGAGCTTGGTTTGCAGCCACTGTGCTCAAATTAATAGGGAAGGATAAATTTCTTATCCAATACTGTAATCTCAAAACAGAGGATGAGACCGCGCTTCTAACTGAAACCGTAGATCTTCCGCATATCAGGCCTACTCCGCCGGGATTTCTGGCAATCGATAAGTTCAGGTTCCTTGAAGAAGTTGATGCATATTACAATGATGGTTGGTGGGTTGGGGTGGTAACCAAGGTTCTTGAGAATGGAAGGTATGTTGTCTACTTCAGGTCTTGGAAGGAAGAGATAGAGTTTGGGCATGATAAACTAAGGCCTCACCAGGACTGGATCGAAGGAAGATGGATAAGGTTTTCACAGAAGTTATTAGAGTGATTACAGTTAACTGCTAGGATTATATGTTGCTCGTTATCTTTAACATGTTCTGAACCATTTAGGTGTATATAAATGCAATTCTGCAAATGAAATCATCTGTAATGAACCTAAATTCTGAATTTGGGGCATTCTGATAATTTTATAATCCCGGAGGAATTTGGAAAAGGGAAGTGAGGTGTGAAAGATGTAGGTGAAGGATTTTTTTCATAGCAGTTTTGGGTTTTGAATTGCTGATCGTAGCCGTAATTGCTTGTGATCCATCGACAGATTTATCTTTCCACTCATGTTGTAGTTTTGATCGGGACAGACGGTCAGAGGCTGCCGGCGGTGGGCGGGTGGCCGGGCACCAAGCGAGGGGCGGTCTCTTGGCGGCCTCCGACCGTCTGTCTCAATCCAAACTATAACTTAGATGACAAAGTGAATCCATTGGTGGATCACAAGTAATTGTGGTCACGATCCGGTCGCAATTGAGGTGTGGACCATCCTTTGATCTACATAAAGTAGACCAGAAGATCCTTGCTCCTAATTTTGACCATGGGCTCCAGGGAGGGCAATTTTACGTGAGGATTCAGTATCTTTACCTATTCAATAGAGGAGAATATAGAGGGATTGTCGATATATGATATCCAGCCAGAATACTCGATTAGATTATATATATATATTATTGTGATGATATTTTTATTATGTTTTTTTTAGTGATGATAATTAAATGAAAAAAAAAATTAATATAGAGGATAGTTAATAGATACGGAGATAAAGATTAGAGAGTATACAATCTAACACGAATCTGATGTATTATCATCACTACTGGAATAACTACACATGGTTGGATTGAGTGAGCCGATTAAGTCACTCTCGGTGCCGGATTCACTATTTTCATACAATCAGCTTTGGGTCAGCTAGTCGGTTGTCTAATATCGGTATCGTAATTTTGGGGCCCACTGTCGGCTCGTTCACCGACGCTGTTACCATATTAAATTATTCAAAATTAAACCTAAATAGTCGTCACCCGTGTGACCCGCGTCAATGACACCAGCGGCAGCGCGGTAAATATCGCCTTCGTCTACCCCGTCGCCACCATCCAATACGCTTCCAGGATCATTTCGGGTCCACCGGGAGTACATTTTTGGCCTTGAATCGCGGATGGGTTTTTCTGGTAGTGCTTCGCTCACCCACCGCCGTGCTTTTAAACCCGGATGGCCGCTCGCGCTCCATCATAGTCCCGTTTCCCTCAAATTAACCACCGATTTCTGCTATGATTGCTGGGAGATAAGCTCCGGGATCAGATCTGGTGCGCCACCGAGTCCTCCTCTGCGGGATCTCTTCTCTGCGATAATTGATCTGCTCTGTGCGATCGTCCATGGCGATCTCGGGCCCCGTAACTCCGGGGCAGGTAAGGGACCTGAATAAGATCTGATGGTTTGTTCACTTCCTATTTGATATCTCACTGAGGATGTTTCTTTCCCTTCATTTTTTGGCTGTTTCGTAGCGATTTTAGATTCGGTTCTGTTTCCGATCTACAATCTTTTGCATCTACTGGAGGTGCGATATGTGCGTGCGGTTGTCTGTGTTTATCTCGTGCGACATTGCTGAATCGGTGGGCATTCTAGGGTTTACAGGCGAAAGCAACAAGAATAGTTGTAGTGAGTTACCTAGTTGTATTCGCGGAGCAAACAAAGTGCGCCTGATGAAGGGATTTGTTGTTTTGTCTAGGAAAGATAGTAAGGCTAATTCTTTTTCTTGTGGTTTAGGCTTAAAACATTGGAAATGGTTGGTTCAGAACACTTTTCGTACTTGTAGTGTAGAAATGTAAATGTTCTGTTACTCAAAGGTTCTTTGGGATCGGTTTGGGGGAAACCAATTATCTCACTATTCTCAGTTTTACTTTTGAATGCAATTGAGTATCTGTTATATAAGTTTAACTGATGTATTTTATGTAACATGGTAGGTTTCCTGTTTGCTTGGATTTATCCCACTTTTTTTAGCTTGGATGTATTCAGAATGGTTGGAGTACAGAAAGAGTTCAGCATCTCCTAAACTGTCAGTTTTCCTTTTCTCTTGCCGAGAGGCCTCTTATCTAGTTTTACTTACTGTTATTCTCATTCATTATAGTATAAAATTTAGCTAATCCTATCTTGAAATAGTGGAGTTAATTATGTAATTCACAACTTTAGTGAAGTTTTATGAAAACTTGTCTGCAATAAAAGAAGGCACACGGCTAAGTCATGCTATATAAGAGCAACCCATCAACTTTAGGAGAAATTGCCACAAAAACTCATCTCTTGTCATTGAAATGGTTTTGTTTGTTTTATAATTACTTATTTACCCTTTTTTGCATAAAATCTGTGAAATTGGGCAAAAAATTCTTGTTTAAGAAAAATAAAACATTGCAGCCAATTGAAATAGAGATGCATGCCTAAGGCCACTCTATAAGAGCAACTCTTTAACTTTAGATGAAATTGCCACAAAAACTCATCCCTTGTCATCGAAGTGACTTTTATTTGTTTAATGATAACTTATTTGTCTTTTTACATAAAGCAAAAAATTCTTGTTTGAGAAAATAGCACATTGCAGCCAATTGAAGTATATTGACAAATTTGTGCCTCTGCAAATTAATAAGGCCTTAGCTGATTCATCATGTCATCGATCAAACTCATCTAAAATTTGACTTGATAACCAATATCATCAAAGCTTAAGCTAATAGGAAAGGGACCATTCTATACATGTTTTCATTATAACTTATATTATAGTGTCAGAGAAGCTATTCTAGTTATGACTTACAAAGTCTTACAATTATACGTCATAATAATGCAACCAGAAAAAAACAGAAGCCAACTTCCTAATCCTTATTGAAAGTGAGTTAATAGTTTATATGGAATTTTAACTGTTATTGCACTTACCTGTATTGTTTTTTCCCAGTAAAAAGATTTCATAGTATTTTCCAACTTATATCCATGAAAAATTGGAGATAAGGCATGCAAACTGAAACTTATGCACACAAACTAGGTGGGTACTTTTTGAAACAACTTTTGGTTTGATAATGAAATATATCAACATTTGAGACAACTCTGTGTGCTTTAATCTAATTTTATTTAATGTTTATATCCTTCTTCCTTTATTATTTTTCACCCGAACTAGTTCTTTCCATGATAACCAAAACTCACCAGCATGAACTGACCATGATAAGTAGTCCTTTTTTTTTACCTAGTCTAGATTGTGCGTTTGTTTCTTGTAAGCTATCTTCTCTTAAGTTTGACCTTAATAGCAAAGAGTTATTATGGTTTATCTTTAGTGGAAGAAACTCGGACATCAACTTGGATGTAATGGACAAAGAACAAAACAAAGAAGATGATCGAGCTGTCTTATTAGAGGGTGGTCTTCAATTAGCATCCCCCAAAGCATCCCATGTCTCTGCCACATCACACCTCTTAAGGTAGATCACTTGCCTTCTTGACAAATTCTCGTAGGAAAGTTCTGTTGCTTCATTCTTTATCCGTGATGAATTTTCATTGCAATGGGCTTGCTTAGGTTTGTTTTGATGGACGAAGCATTCTTACTAGAGAATCGTTTGATATTGAGGGCCATGTAAGCGATTTCTGTGGATAACCAATAAACATTTATGGCTTACATGATTGTAATTTCTATCTAATGACTTTCAGATCTGAATTTGGTGCTTATTTGATCTACTTTTATATATGCGATCGTACAGATCTATTTGGCGAATCAAAGAAGGTAGATTCCTCTTTTATGTTTGATGATATTGTACTTTTAATGGAGTTCACTATGATTCCCACAAACAAGTGGTTGCAACATTACACTTTTCAGTTTTCACTAGGTATATCAGAAAAATTGCGACTGAATCTTTCAAAGTAATGGACATCTTAGGATATGGTCTGGACTCCAACATATTAAAGCTGCTGATGTCTTATTAGTGGCTAGTTTACCAGTTTATGAGCTTCAACTAAATATGCACCACTCATATATGTTACCTTATCTAGCAATTAAAATCATTCCTTAGATGTAGTATTTAAGTATAACAAAAAACCTATGCGCCTCTCTTTCATATGTGCTTTGGTCAATTTTTAAAGTCTTTTAGTCTGATCCAGATCAGTTGAGTTGGTTTGGGACTCTGGTCTGGTAAACAGGGCATTGGTGAAATAACATATGACATTGTTGCCACATAGTCACATAGATTATTTTTAAATTTAATTTGATTACATCAATTAAATCCTGAATCAGAGTGCAGAGAAAAAAAAAATGCAAGGTACATAAACTACTAATAGATTGAACTACTAGGGTTGCATGTATAATAAACCCATAGTTGTTTAGACTGTATATAATATAAACTCCGAACTCGGTTATATAACTAAGTGTATGAAATATTAGGAATTATCCTCTTTATTGAATTTAGTCCAACGCTTTGTGACTTCTATTCCTCCAACCAATGTTTTAAGATAACACAGTAATTCATTTTAGATTATGATGGACAAGATTTTGCCTCTAGAGTCCGGATAGTATTAGTAATGTCTACTTTATTACAGGAATCTGACTTCTATACTTTGTCTATTTGCAGAGTTACAGCCGCGATCTCTTTCTTTTTCTCTACTTTCTTCTTATTCTTGTGGCAGCAGTGACTTCATTTAAAGTTCACCAAGACAAGTCAACATTCTCAGGAAAATCTATATTGTATTTGAATAGGCATCAGACTGAGGAATGGAAAGGATGGATGCAGGTTGGTTATCCATTTGGTTTCATGTTTGATCATCTAACAATTATGTTTTTTCTATGACTCTGTATTGGCTTCCAACACAAAATAGATTATTCTAGTTTAAAGCTTTATGTTCTACAGAGATTACCAAACTGAGCTGTTTGACATTGTGCCACTGGATTTGTTTATGTAACACCTGAGAGGAACATGTTTGGGGAGTGTATATGTAGTTGGTTTTTGTAAACAAGGCTAAAAACTTCACAGTGAACTAAAATTGAAGGAGAGTTGGTTGCATTTCTCTCTTTTTTTACCAATATATCTGATAATTCATGGTTTCTTTTTTCTTATATTTCTCTTTCCAGCTTCAATTTCTTCTGCCACTTTCATTTTAGGCTGAGTATATCATCGTAGAACTGCTTTGTTGGGAGGTTTTTTTTTTTCTTCTCTTGGAGCTCTCGGAGCATTACATTGAACAGAGCATTATTTACGTCTAAATCAAAGGCATTCATGTGAATTGATAGTTTGATTTTTCTGCTATTGATCGTCTGAACAGAACTTACATTGGTATTGGAAGACTCTATTGCATTGATATTTTTATTTCTGAAAATAAATTTAGGTCTTTTATGCCAAAGTAGAAACATATAATCAATTGAAAACAAAACCAAGACTAAAATTGATCACTTGGTCACCAGAAATTATCCATGCATTCACCTTTCAAACTGATATATAAGGCTGTGTATAGTGATTGGAAGGGAAGGGAAGGTGCTCACTTTTCTATCCTTTCAGCCATTTACTACACGCCAAAAGCTATAGGGAGTGCCTTTCTGTGGAAATATTTTGCTCCAGTTTGGTGTCTATCCAAAATTGGTTGGGCACAGGCAGGACGGAACTGAAGTCGAGAAGACAAGCATAACCCTGTTTTTTTGGTTAACATCACACCCTTTACCTTGATTTTTCCATTTTCATCTCGGTCTCCTGGGATTCATGTTGCATAGAGCTCATCAAAAGAGATCTTGGCTCACAGGAGGTTTCAGGAGCTTCTCACTCACTTGAGGAGTTTGTGGAAAGTCATGGCTAACTATTTAGGAGTTTGTGTCTCACTGAAGGTGAGATTGTGAAAACAAGGATAATTAGGCCATTTTCATCATTTGACCTCCTTTCCCTCTTCTTTCCATTTCCAAAGTAAATAACTTCTTTCCCCTCTCTTCTACCTCCACAGCTCCACTCCCTAAACTTCCCTTCTATCCTTCCCCTCCTTTCTGTTTCATTGCTTGAAATACACTTATCCTAAAATGGTAATCTTGTGAAGGATCATGATTAGATACAAGACATTTTATTCCTGAAAAGGGCATGCCAGTTTAAACATCTTCCTGTTGTCCTCTATTTCCAAAGTTAGAGCAACCTGCAGGAATTTGATTTTGCAGCTAGATATTTTAAGGTCTTGTATTAGAAATTGATATAAATTTTTAAAATGCAGTTGGGATCATTTCAAATAATTCAACCCACAAACAAAAAGTTTCTCATTTGGTTTTTAAAGTAAATATCATCTTTTTCTCACAATTTTTCTTTGAAATGAAAGGAAATGCTGATAAGCTAAGAAATAAGATCTATCTAGAAGTAGGATGAAATCTAAAGACTACTGTTTGCAGAATTATTATGTATATCCTGAATGCTCAATCAAATAACCCATTGTATTGGACAGCTTTTCATAGCAATGACAGATGATGCAAATGAATGACAGAAGCATAGGAAGAAACTGAAATAGCTCTCATTCTTCTGAAATTTTATTGTGTTTTGGATGTGATAATTTTTGACACATTTACCCAATCCCGTGCAAACCCATTGTTTAGAGTCATTCTTAAACATTGAAACTATATCAGTTTAATATTCAAATAAATATGAGACCCTAAATCTACTGACAGTTTTTCTATGTAATTACCATTCTTCTTTCCTGTACAGGTTTTGTTCTTAATGTATCATTACTTCAATGCGAAGGAAATTTACAATGCAATTCGAATTTTCATCGCTGCATATGTATGGATGACTGGGTTTGGAAATTTCTCTTACTATTATGTACGAAAGGATTTTAGCCTTGCTCGATTTGCTCAGGTGACTTTGCTATTTCTTTTGCATTTACTTTCACACACCCTCTGGTTTCTTTCATATGTCTAACTAAATATTGCTAACATTTTGCTAACAGATGATGTGGCGCCTTAATTTTTTTGTGGCATTTTGCTGCATTGTCCTTAACAATGACTATACGTTGTACTATATCTGCCCCATGCACACATTGTTCACCCTTATGGTCTATGGTGCACTTGGAATTCTAAACAAATACAATGAGATTGGTGCTGTGATCGCAATAAAGTTTGCCGCTTGCTTTTCTGTTGTTATCTTGGTCTGGGAGATCCCTGGGGTTTTTGATATTGTTTGGAGTCCGTTTACATTTGTCCTTGGTGGGTACACTTTAAAGTTTCGACCAGGAGGACCTTTATCTTTAATTATATCTGAATTAACTTGTTTCACCCATAATATCCAGGTTACAGTGATCCAGATCCTTCAAAGCCCAAATTTCCTCGTTTGCATGAATGGCATTTCCGGTCCGGACTTGATCGATATATATGGATTATTGGAATGATATATGCTTACTATCATCCAACTGTATGTATCAAATGTGCTTCTACTCTGATTAAATTAAATTGCCTAGTTATAAAATCTATTGATCATTTTTGAAGATGCCCAGATCAGATAATTTTTTGTTAAAACTTCAATTAGGTACTTCTGAATAAGTGTTATATTTATATTTCTAACAATCCCACAGATTCATCTTAATGTTCTCACATCTACTACATTAGGGGTTTTGTATTTGCTATTATCATCCAACTCCTGTATTATTTCTTTATAATCTAGCTGGTTTTTCAGCTGATTTTAATGATTTTTAGTTCCTCTGCTCAAAGTAACTTGACTTTGGTCAATCCCGTCCAACTGTAGATTTGCATTGAAATTGTTCTATTTGGAAATCCATGATCTATAGATCCTTGATAGACAACTCCCATGCCCTCACGGTTGAGTTGGCTAATGCGGGGCAGAGTTGCTACAAAGGTTCGAATCTCGGCAGCTAAGGGAAAAATCCCTCCCCGCACTGGCCAACTATAACTTTCTGATTTACCTCCTCACAGATGGTTGTAGGGCCAACGTGTAGGGCTACTAAGGTGGCGAATTCCACCTTCTGCTACCATTGATAGACAACCACTCCCACCTTGTGCAACCATGTCTATCACCTGGCCATCTCTTCATTTGTAGCGGAAGTTGACGATTCACAAATATAATACATGAAATAAGTTGTTAATATTAAAATGTCTTCTATGCTGTCACAAGTGGTCCTATACTCCTATAACTAGTACCACCTCTTTGCTTTGAATGCTGATATCTTTTTGAAATATATATATATATATATGAGAAAAATTAGCCTGCACACTCATGCATGCACATCTGCGTGGACGACCCTCACGTGCAAAAAGCCTCGGGCTGTGAGAGTCGCCCAAACGGGTGTGCATGCATGTGTGTGCAGGCTAATTTGTTATATATATATATATTTGATATCCTGCCCGACGTTTTGTACGCAACTTGTGAGCGACATCCGACGTGGGCGATCTGACAAGGTAAAACTAAATTTTTTTTTAATCCTTCTCTCCCTATTTCATCTGCATGCAACAACTTCCTCTATTTCCTCTCTCATCTAATTGTCACATGTTGTAGCAGTTTTTTTTAACATTTTTTTTACTTGTGGCAGCTAGCTATCACATGGTGTAGTAGTTTTTTTTTTCTTTTACCTGTGGCAGCTACTAGCTGCAACAAATTGTTGCAGTTTTTTTTAATTGCAACAACTTGTTGTAGTTTTTTTTATTACAACAACTTGTTGCCGTTTTTTTATAATTTTTTTTAACTGCAATAACTTGTTGCAGTTTTTTTTAACTGCAACAATTTGTTGCAGTTTTTTTTGTTTGCATTT